>OVAP01002504.1:3648-19244 GCA_900406295.1 Aurinia saxatilis
AAAAAAAAAACTCCCCATCAGTTTAGCTTTCAACCAATAACGCAGTTGCATACACACACCTATGGAATTAGAAACTATGACCCTTTCAAGACAAGTCATGTTCTATGGGTTTGGTTTCTTTCATCTTTTTTGTGGTCCTCAACCTTAAATTTAGGATCTTAGTCAGAAACTAGAATACAAAAACAATGTCTTGTGTTGAACAAACTTTTTTTTCTGGAGGAAGAAGACAATGCAATCATAGAGTAAAGAAAGAAAAGAGAACTTGTTACCTGAAGGCAACGACTTGAGCTCATCTCCGGCGACAGCAACACGTCTCGCCGGATAATGTTGCCGGTAAAACACTTGAAAGATCCCATTCATACATCCAATATGTTTGTTCAGATTTGGATTCTCATCTGACAAGTTATACAATAGCTTCGCCGACATCTTCCTGTTTTGTCTTCTTAGCTCTGGTTTCGGAAGTTTTTTTTTTAACTCTAGAAAGATTTGGAATTCTGAGATTCTCTCTTCACATCAATTCTTGAAAACCTCTCCTCCTCTGTTTTTGAGTTTCAGAGATAAAAAAAAGGAGAAGAAGAAGAAGAGACAAGAGGACAATGAAGAACCCAGCATTAAGACAAAGGTAAAGTTACTTGTGAAGTTATGACCAGACAAGGAATTAGGTTTCTCTGTGTCTGTTTACTTGGAGGGTTCCTTGAAGAAGAAAGAAGAGAAGTTTTTTTTTCTTGTGGGTTCTTTGAGCTGTAAAAGGCAAAGAGCTCTCTCTACAATTATATGGAGCAGCTTTTGAAGCATCATATATAAACATTATTGGTCATGTAAATGTATACACATGCGTGTACATATGTATACGTGTGTATCCGTAGATTTATACATGTAAGAGAATGTAACTGAAATGTTTAATGAAAATTATTTATATAAATAAAAATTTATGACAGAGCACTGAAAAAAATCTGCTTGGGAATAATGAGGTATCTATTTTTTATGCATCTATGATGAAAGGGATGCACATGAAACCACAGACCAAATTTATTTCGTTTTTTTAAATCCAAGTAAAAAGTGATTTTGAATAAATCTATCCCTTTATTTTCTGATTTCAATTTTTAAAAGTCTAAGATTCTATGGTTAGTGAATGGGACGGTTTAAAAATGGTATGTCAAGTGCATGTAAAATAGGTCAATTGGTTTTTATTATTCACATTCTATTCAAATTTTGAGATTTTAAAATGTGTTAAGAGAGGAAAAAAACAGTAAAACCACTCACATAAATTTTGGCACATTTTGACACATTTTATCCGTTTGACATTTTTGACCCATCATATTTAATCGTTTCTCCATTCATAGTATATACTCCATATGTTTCAATTTATAAGCAGTTTTAACTAAAAGCACGTATATTAAAAAAATATTTACTTTTCATATTTTTTACAAAAAATATTTTATTTTCTCAATTAATAAAATAAATAAACCTACTAATATTTTTGGAAACCAATAGAATTTAAATGCATGTTTACTTTTTGTATTGAATTTTTAAAATTGCTTATATTTAAAAAAAAAACATTCGAAACTGCTTATAAATTAAAATGTACTTTATATTGTCACCTATGGTGAAAGTATCTACTTCTTAATAATGTTTTTTAATGGTACAATTAGTAACAATATTAATTAATAATTGATGAACATAGAAAGAAAATAATAAATGTACAAAAGGTTACCTTACCTTACACATCCATGTGGACAAAATAATGTGGGTGGGTCTCTTAAGTCTTTGGTGCCTCTTTACATATGCATGTGGAGTTTGTCAGAGATAGACAGCATAATTTTTATTTTAAAGCAAATATATATTTAAAGAGAAAAGAAAATCCTATTATAAAGTAGAATAACTAGAGGAAACTAGATTCCTAATGGCCAAAGATAACAAAATTGTAATGAATTGTTTAAGAAGAAAGTGGATTGGTGCACTGGAAGAAAGCTTGCATGGTCTGAGATTGGTGGGTCTTTCCAAAGAATATCTTTTTTTGGCTTCACAAAAGAATTACTTAAATCATTGAAAACGAAATACTTATTAAAGAGTGCTTATTTTGTTTCCGGACATTTCAATAATTTTTAGTTATTTCCAAGTACAAATAATTATCTGTCTGACAGGTAATGTAACCCTGATATTCATATCTTCATATCTTCTTGGCCACACCATATAAAAATCATTCATAGCGTAACGTAGAATCATATATGGAACTAACCTTTTCATTTATTTGGTTCGTCTTTGTATATCAAACGGTAAACTGATATTCATATGAAAGTTTATTATGTAGTGTGTGATGTGCTAATTAGAAAACTTTTTTGGGTAGATCACGTGCGTTTGTTCAACTATGTGCTGTGAATAGGGTGGGGGGGGGTTTGTGAACTTTATATTAAAATGATTTATTTAAGTTTTAATCATTTGTTTAGAAAATTAGCTTGTGGCCTTGGAAGTTAGCAAGGAATATGCTGCACATGGGCGAGAGTGAGTTGCGAATCAACCATCCTCATCATCTACACTCTCCTTACAAAGCGTGTTTAAGATTCCTTTTCTTATATTATACTAGTATATTATATATAAGTAATATTATTATTAGTTTCTAGTTCGGATTATAGGATTCACAATGATAGCGGATGAAACTGCATAACAACCATACTAGATATTACTATGCAATTTATATAGTAAAACACATACTTCAAACTAAGTACGAGTTCATATAAAATAAAATATGCTCCGGAATGCTGCTAATGTTATAAATAGTGATTGGTATGATCATGATGTACATTGACAATTTTATTCTATAATATTTTTAATATTTATAAGTAACGATTGATAAGACACAAACAATTATCATAGACTAGATTTAGATAATGATCTTGAATATCCATTTGGTAGAAAGTAAAATTATTTGTAATGCAACTTCCGTGATCCGATCGTGGAAAAAATTATTTTTGGACTAAAATTCGAATTTTCTTATTGTGATTTTAAAATATCTATGTGAATGTGAAAGCAGTATTCGTATCTTGACTGTTGTGGATGTTTTACACATGAAGAAAACTTAATTCTTTATACATGAGGCTTGAAAGGAGATTACATATGATTATCATCAATTCTCAAGAGTCACACTCTTAGCTATACGAAAATCACCCATGTTGCTTGATCTTTGTTCTTTAAGCCCATGGTCTATCAAATCTTTTTAACTCCCAACTAAAGATTAATTACCAAAGGTTTCCTTAAAGGCATTCAAAAAGGTTTACCTGGTAACCAACTATCTAACTAGACCTTTGTTGAAAAAACATTCTCAATCTGCCTTGTGAATCCTTGTTACAGTAACTGTCTACCAAAGATCAAGCTTCTCCAGACAAAAGATGGTCTTGTACTAAACCAACTCTTAAGAAATCTTCTGATCAATTCAAAACCTTGGCAAATATACTATCTAGAAAACGGTAATAATGTCAAGGCTTGTTTAGCTAACAAAGCTTGATTAAAACACTTCAAAACTCTAAACTCCAATCCTCCTTGTTCTTTACTTATACAAAGATTATCAAACCTGAGCCAATTTTTTCTTATCTTCAGAGAAATTCCACCAAAACTCATAGATAACACTTGCCAAAGCAATACAAGTTGACTTGGGAAGCCTAAATTTGCGATGATAGGCAATGCCAAACATATTGTTTTCACTATAACTTCTTTTGCTCCTAAAGACAAGAATCTAGTAAACTAAGTATAAGGTTTTGATTTCAACTTCTTATGTAAGAAAGCGAGCATCTTACATATAGAGCCACAAAAGCACTCGGGCAATTCTAGATGAGAACTAACTCGTCCTTCATTACATATGCCTAACAACTTGTTATTTGATTCTTGGTTTCTAATTATATCTTACCCCAAAAGTCACACAAGATTTTCTAAGATTTATTGACTGACCTGTTACTGATTCACAAGTCTTCATTATATGGTTGAGCTGTTGATTTTGGGGAATAGAGGCCTTGCATAGGAACAAGTTGTCATCTGCAAAAATCAGATGATGAACTTGTGGACTATTCGTAAAAAACTGAATGCCAGAGATCTTGTGTTGACTTTGAGTTTTATTAAGCATGTGTGTCAGACCCTTTGTACACAAAACAAAAAGGAAGAGAGAGAGGGGATCTCCCCGTCTGATACCCACTCTGGTTGAAGCATCCTAAAAGGCTGACCATTCATTAAAACTGCATATAAAACTGAGGTTATACAATACATGATCTATCCTACAAACCGCTGATGAAAACCCAAGGCTGTAAGTAGAACCTCTAAAGTTAGTATGAAATTTTAGTGAAAATAAACTATACAATGTCAAAGTGATTAAAAAACAATGTTGAGTCCTAGATTTTTTTTTTTTTCTCTTAAAGGGAATTGCAATAAAACCAAGGTTTACAAAGAGATAACAGTTTCAATAGAGCCCCCAAAAAGGGCAAATGCACAAAAACAAAATAGGAACCAAACAGAAAGTAGAACAATAAAAAGAGGGAAGAATCACTCATTTTCTAGTACAGGCAGAAGCCATGAGGATGGCCTTCTAGCTACATAATAATATAGTCTAAAATCTTTTACCACACTGGAAGCAATGAGTGAAGCCTCTCAATTTGCTCTCGGATGAGCAATTTCCAGTTTCCAAGCTTGCAAAGAAGATACCAATTGAGTAAACTTGGTAGACTGAAAAGAAAAAGATGGCCACGCATTTGGCTGAGGATTGACTGGAAGAGATGAGAAAGTTGAGCTTCAAAGATAACAGAGGTTAGACGATGAGCTGACATACTCTCAATGACCCACTGAAAACACATAATATTGGCATCCTCAAGAGATGTGATATTAGCAAAAGATCGTCTACTATGAAGCAAACCACTCCCAAATCATTCCTAAGAATCCAAGCACCTCCACATAATATGAAATTCTTATCCCATGCAATACCAATATTGCACTTTAACCAAGGAGATACATGAGGTTTCCAACAGGTTGCCTTTTGGTTCACACAAATTTGTTCATTAGAAGTCCATCTAGCATTAACCTCTTGTGCCAAAAACCACTTTGAGCTATCAATACTGATTTTCTTTACAGTATCTAAAGCAAAAATGTCTACCCTTAATAGCTATCAATACATCATTTATGACCTCACGTACGTAAAAACCATTCATTAATAACTAATTATAATAATCTTGGTGTCCATATATATGTCGTGACAAATAAAATAGAATTCTCCCTACGAATGTTGATGTACATGTGCTCAGGGCCGGCCCAACAAATGTCAAAACATTTGGCTGCCTAAAAAAAATAAAATATATATGCCCTCAATCTTATTCGAACTCTTGTTGATTTATAATCAATGATAACAGAACCAATAGACCACAATAAAGAATTTGTTCAATTCTGTTGCCCCAAATTCTTAATTATTAAAATTTTGGCGCCTAAAGCTTATGCTTCTTGGGCTTTAGCGTAGGGCCGGACCTGCATGTGCTAAGTAGTTAGAATGGGTTTATCAAACAAAAAAGGTAATTATATAGAGTGAGCATACTTGGATCAAAAAATAAAGACTGGGTAAAAATACAACTTGGGAAAAGCAAAGTAGTCGAAAACAACTGATAAGTGAAATGGCAAGGGAACAAAATCAAGTGAAATGCATGAAGAATAATTTGATTTTGATTAAAATTTGCAATAATATACTCCTTTCATTTTTTTTAAAGAGTGTTGTTTTAGATATTTGCACACAAATTAATAAAATATATCAAAAAAATTTATTATATTCCTAAATAATAAATTGACTATTCATATATTTTTTTTTGTATTTAGGGTTAAATTGGATATATAGTATTAAAAATTACAACAGAAAATGAGAATGACACTCTTTTGAAAAAAAACAAAAAACAAAAAATCTAAAACGACACTCTTAAAAAAACAGAATATATATTACTAATTAACTTCAAATAAAATAAAGTGTGGTTTCTTTTAGGAAAAACTGTCTATTTAGACACCAAGTGTTGGACCATGTGACTATAAACTCATAAAGAATTCGTAATGGTCTAAATATACACTAATTTATATAAAACATCACACGGCATCACAATCTATAGTATTTTGGTCTAAGTCATCAAACCGTTAACGGATGTTAGTTTTTCCGTGAGATTTGCTGACGTGGTATTGATGTGATGGATTTTGATGCCATGTTAGACCAAGTAACATCATTGAAACTATGCGGGATAAGTTAGATTCAACTGTAACGATTGGAAGGATGTGGTGGAAGCTGACATATGAACCAATACGAGATAAGAAGCCATTGTGGAGAGACATTGAGCAAAAACATCTAGAGGATGAATGAAGCTTGCAAGTGGACATTTTTTGTGTGGATATCTTCATAGAAGAAGGGGCTGGTGATCCATTCATTCCTGGAGATGTTGATGATGATGAAGCCGAAGAGAATTCAAAGGATTCAGACTTTTAAAGGATGAAGAAGACACTGAGCGAGACTGTCCTTAGAAGATTTATTGTTCCCTTTGTAATGGGCTAATGGTTGGTTTATGACTTATTGGGGAAGACAAAAATGGTTCATGTTCAATTTTTGGTTCAATGTTTTTTGTTCAATTTACGGTTCAATTTTAGATCTAGAACTTTGGTTTAATTATTTAATTTGGGCTTCAGCCCATCAATAATGGATCTGGCCCAACCAAAAAAAGGATGTGGATACTGACATGACATTTAAGTCCAGCACAACAATGCAATGTCAGCAATTTTCACGAAAAAACTAACATCAATTAACATTTGATGATTTAGACCGAAATATTATAGATTGTGATGTCGTGTGATGTTTTATATAAGTTCGTGTATATTTAGACCATTACGAATTTTTTGTGAATCTATAGTCACAAGTTTCAACACTTAGTATCTAAATAGACAGNTTTTTGTGAATCTATAGTCACAAGTTTCAACACTTAGTATCTAAATAGACAGCTCTTCCATTCTTTTAAGGTAAGTTTCAATATCCAATTTGAATTGATTTTTCCCGGCACATGATTCCACTTAATACCCACCCTTCTTTCGACATTTGTTTGGTTTCATCAATTAATTAATTTCATGTGTAGGTTTTATTTATTTATTTATTTAATTCATGTGTAGGTTTCTTTCCCTTTAATTTTGACGATCAAAATTACATGCCCTGATGCACATATAGTCATATACACTGCCTATGTGTATGCAAATAGGCAGACAATGTCATAAATTCTCTTACGGAAATGCGATTGGTGAGACTGTTTTTTAAATATTTATTTCTAACTTTTTAGGCATTACTTGCGTAGTAATTAGCCAAAAGCAATCTTTCATATAACGTACATTGTTTCGCTACACACATCAATTAGGTCAACTCATAAGACCGTGATAAATAATAGACATTGCCGAGAGGATTTTTATGTTTCCAAAATATCAAAGATAGAGTTTGCGAGTTACAAAAAAACATTAGATTAAACTAAACTCGACATATATAACATACCAAAATTAAATATCCATTTGATGATGAAAATACAAAAGTAACCAAAACAGTTTTAGTTTTTACCGTCCATTTTCTGATAATCGTTTTGTTGTATTAGTATTACTATCCGAATTCAAACCCACATATTTACATTTTGTTAAAAAGAGAAAAGTAATGTTAAGTAAATTCACATATATGGTCTAGAACATTAAGTTACCAAAATGTGTTATCAATGGGCATTGGTAGAAGTTGAACCAAACCATTACTATTAGAAACATTATTAATGTTTTCCTGTATAGATTAAAATGGAAAACAAGAAAAGTCAAGAAACAAAAGTACCAAATCAAAGCATGCAAGTTTTGGCAAGTGGATTAAATCCTAATCTCTTAAATATCAGTTCCTCATCATATGCACATGGCAATTTGGTGCTTCCTTCAAATACACTTAACATGTTGATTAGAATTAATATGAGCCAGCACTAAGAGTTTTTGGTGAGAAAATTGAGTGGTTAATTTTTAAATTATAATCACTTTGATATTCCCTAAGCATATAATCCTAATCTGCCCACTCCTACCAAACTCTATTTACGATGCATTCCTCACTGGAAAGTACGAATTCTATCATGATTAATATTGCTTGTAACTAACAAAGATTATATATCTTCGGTCTATGAGACTATGTATATGAAGGATTCTAGGATGATTATAGCAATCTTTTCACTTTATGATTTGATTTTGTGTTGGTGGGAGTGATCTGCTTAAAAAGCTTAAAATGGATATCGTATGGATTTTAATCTACCTCACACATGCTTAATATTATATAGAAATTAATCATATCTCGTGTTATTCGTTTTGTCTGTAGTCAATGTAACCGGCCAGTTTTCGAACACAGAGAGTACTGTTTCATAAGATAAGTTACGTTTGATATGTATCATGGGTAGAGTTAGAGACTTAGTCTTAATTGCCTGTCTAGACATTGCTGTTTGATAGACCATTAAGTTGATGTAATTACGTGTGATGTAATTAATTTTTCTGAAATTGAATACAGTACTATATAACGATTAAAGGAAGCTCCTGTATAATTTGGTTAATGAATAAATAAATTCCTCAAGTTGTTCCAATCTTATGGGCATTCCCTTTTTATCTGCATCCATAAGCCATATTAAAAAGCGCACAAGTTGATGTACCTTTGGAACCTCTTTAATCCATCTTCTTTTATATTTTCAATTAATTAATTCATTTATATTCCCAAAGTATTTATTTCATCACATGCGAAGGAAATTGATATATACTGTAGTAGTTAGTAATAATGAAAATAGTGTACACAATTTCATTGAAATATATGAAAAACTGAGACTATGGAAACAAAGTAAGCAAGCACCATATCCTTTTCTCTGCCAAAAGGATAATAGATGTAAATGATCTTCGTTGGATATGCACATACATACATGATGATTGTAAGTAGTGTTGAAGGCAACTTTTGTTTTTAACATTTAAAATAAGTTCAGAGTGTTTATTATAGACCTTGGTAATTGTTGAATTTGTTATGTTGACAAAAAAAAATGTTGAATTTGTTATAAATGGTAGTAGACTAGTAGTAGTATATAAAAACTAAAAACATAGTAAGATAAACATATTGCCATTTTATTGTATTAACGTCGATGGATAGGATCTTGAACTAACACTGAAAATTCTGAGTCGTTGCTCATTTCCATCTATCCACAGCATGATTTATTTTCTATTGAAGTAAATTTTTTAAAAAGAAAATACTATATTAGGAATAGTATAATATTCTTTCATAAATGTAGCAGGGAAAATCAGATGCAAAAGTGAGGGATTCACATGTCCATTGCGATGCTTAAACGTCACTTTGTAAGATGTAAGTCAACGAGAAAATCTGGTCCGTGGGATGATGATAATGATGATGAGGGTCATGATAAAAAAAAGAGCATGATGATGATCGTACACATGGTGATGGTCCCTGAAGTCATGGGCTTTTCTCACAAGTCACAACACTTTGTAAGTCTGTGTGGTTACCCCTCCTTTGTCAGAAAGTTTTCTTATTCTCTTTTTGGTTTTATTTATCAAAAGCTTAAGAAAGAGTAACAAATTCCGGAAAAGTTGACGAAAACAATAGACAAATATCGGAAAGTTTTGCATTAACTTGATAGGCTTCTTTTACTAGTGACAAACAAAGAAAAGAGCCCCTCTTTAATTTAATTTCCTAAAAGTTTCAGAAGACTATCAAGTTAATGCAATGGTCCGAATCTTATATTTCTTGCAATAGTCCGAATTGGCTTCGCCAATGTTTAGAGTTAGAGTGTATGAATTAGGTTCTGGTCTTTTGTTGTGTTATCGACCTACTGATTTTGTAACTTTGGGATTTTATCAGTTAAAAAAAAAAAAAAAAAAGCTTTAGAAGAAAAAGATTCATGATAATTTAAGGGTATTATAGCCCATTTAGTTAAAAGAAGCTCAAAAGACAGTTGGGCTTGCTTTGTATCTTTTTTGTAAAATGTAGCTCAGTTTAACTTTCTGTAGATTCCCGAAGCCCATTACAACACATGGAAAAAAGAGAGTTTATGACTACGGCTGTATTATAGGAAAACGAATTTTCTTCTTAAATAACGTAGATAAGAAAAGCATGAACGTTATCTAAGAAGAAAATTCGTTTTCCTATTATACAGTGGTAGTCATAAATGGTCAAAAGAAAAGAAAAAAACAAAAAATGATAGTTCTTCCTTGGCCAAAAAAAATCTGAAACGATATCCTTTATTTAGACTTTCTGAGTGTAGATGCAAAATTAATTAATATAATTTCCTCTTCTCCTCTTATTTCTAAATAAAGCCAATGACTAAGAGATTATTGCCATTGATTTTTCTCATTGCTTCTCTCCATATGTTCGTCTCGGGTAAGATACAAAGATTAGTGAAGGTATTTGAATGATTTTGTAATTAATTTATACTTTTTTTTTTATCTTGTTTTTGTTGGTTCGTAGGAGTGACGTCAAAGAACATAACCGTACAGAACAGTTGCGATTTCAAGGTGTGGCCAGGAATCTTGACCTCTGAAGGTACCCCCTTCAACAACACCACTATATTCTCTCTCGATAGTGGAGAGACGCGTAGCATGGAGGTGCCGTCGTTATGGTCAGGTAGTATATGGGGTCGAACGCTCTGCTCCGTAAACTCAACATGGAAATTCTCATGCGCTACGGGAGACTGTGGCTCCCAAGAACTGGAGTGCTCCGGCGAATACGCTAACCCTCCGCGGTCTACGACTCTCGCAGAGTTTAAGTTCAGTGGAGGTAACGAAGAAGAATCGTACCGACAACAGTTACAACCTTCCGTTATCGGTGTTCCCACTGAATGATTGCAACGTAGTGAGTTGCGATGTTGTTAACCTGAACGAAACTTGTCCGCATGAGCTTATGGTCCTGGACAATGAAGAACGGCCAATCGCATGCACTAACCCGTGTCGGAACCAAAACAGTTGCACGTCGTCTCCTTACTTGAAAAGCTTCCAGGGTTTATGTCCAACAACTATTTTATACTACGGTGACACTGACAACTACTTGTTATGCTCAAACTCCACAGAGTTTGTCATCACGTTTTGCCCTTCCAGGTTCCATTTTCTCTATTAATCTTCCACACACGGCTCCAATTTTGACCAGAATAATGCTTCCAGACTTCTTTGACTAGAATAGTTCATACACGACCGCGCGTTCTTCTGAAATTGTTCCATTTTGTTTTTTTTCTGTCGGCCAAAGCATTTATTAATAGAGAAATTACAAGGCCAATGCCCAAATCAACATTACAACTTAATTTTGCTAATGACATTGGCTGTTGTAATTAATAAATACATAATTTCATAATTAATTAACATAAAACAAATTTTAATAGCCTCTGATCTTGTTTGATGCAACTCTTTTGATTAATACAAGTATTATTCTGACGAAAAATTACTTTTTTTTTATCATTTGGAAATTTTAATCCTAGTACAACAACCAAATTTAGTTAATATCTCATAAAATTTTTAATTTATATTAAAAACTAGAAATCTTTAAAAGTCTATTTTTTAAATAAATATTTTCCTTTCCAGAACAGAAGAATTACAATAGTATAAAACCAATCGATAGTGAATGTTAAAATACCAAGAGCTAATAGCTTAATTGATAGAGAGTCTCGACAAAATTCAGAGGTCAATGGTTCAAAGTGACGCTGGAAACGGGACCATATAATATGTACTGATCCGGAACGTGAGAGCTGAAAAGGTAATAAAACCGAAACCAAGAGCTTTTTTCGTATTAAAATTTTTCTTAAACCAATTTTGAGTGGATGTATGCAACACTTATGTTTGTAGTAGGTTCGCTACCAAATGAATCTTAATCCCTCAAGAACTAGATGATTCTTTGTCGGTCACTAGTTCACCAAATAGAATTATCAAAACTCTCCCACATGTAAAAATTTAACACAATATTTTTACTCTCTCAAACCGCTAACCCTGGAAGCACCTCCTACTATTCTTTTTATATTTGTAGAATACAGAAAACTTCTATTGCTAGAATCTTCACAAAATATTCACCCAAGATATGATGAATTAATATTTCTTTTCTTCTTTCCCAAAGATACAATCTTTAATTCCTTATTTTCAATTTGTTTTTCACGTAACTGACTCCTTGTTGGAACATCTCCTTGCTTATTCCAGCACGTCATCATGCTTCCATAATTCCTTCACTGTCAATCTCCCCCTTTTTTTGTTGAGTTTGTCAAATCAAGCATGTACTACTACACACACAAACTTAGAGCTGTTCCAGCACGTCATCATGCTTCCATAATTTCTTCACTTTCACTCTCCCCCTTTTTTTTTATTGAGTTTGTGAAATCAAGCCTGTAATTCACTACAAACACAAACTTTTTGCAAGAAAAATGCATCATATCACAGAAAATCCACATAACCAAAATGTAGATTTAATTCAAAAACAAATTTTGTCTTGCAACCAAATATCATGATGAGTCTAACACAGCTCATTACACAACCAATTTAAATCAAAATACAACATCAAGTTTGAAGCCGATTAAAAAAAAAAAAAATCTCCCCCATAATCCTAGGTATCTAATTCCCACCCCCATCATCAGATTGAGAGTCATCTGCCTCATTTGAGCTGTCATCATAATCTGATGTGTAATCAGACATCTCATATACTCATCAGCATAATCTCCCCCTGCTTGATTGACAATCTCAATTTAAAATCTTTTTCAAGAATTAACCAGAAGTGCAAGAAGGAAGCAAACATAACTTCAATACGGTTTGTACCATCAATGACGAGGGTAGCAATATGGCGCAGATCATCACACTGTTTGGATAAAAAAATGAAGCCATATGCATAAGCTAGCCCTACCAACACCAACTATGGAGTCAATCTTGTAAGGAAGATGGTCAGGCTCAAGGATCTCATTACCTAGAGGTGTTGGTGTAAGCTGGAAGTCAAGGACTTGACAGATAAAACTAGGAAACATGATGATGTGTGACCCTTGTTATCAGGAGTTTGAACCACCTTCAAGATATGGTCAAACACAAGCTTACCAAAATTGAATGGAATTAGCTTGATGAGCATGTAGAGCAACCTGGCACGATATAAAGTCACCAATGTGTTGTTTGTTGTGGGCATCCAGTTCCAGCAACATATACCAAAGTCTGGACCAACAATCTGTGTAAGCATCCTTGGCCGAAAACCTCTCCACATTTTTACACTCCCACCAATGAGGAGTTCCGCCATAACATTCTTAGATATATCACTTTTGTTCATCACCCTTGCAAAACTCAATATTAAGAGTTCCAGACACCATGTTGATCATCCTAAGTGAGAATTCAAATGTCTGGTCTCTCACAAAAACTGGAATTATCATATATCATGTGCCAACATCAAACCAATTGGCATAAAACTCCAATACCACATCCCCGACATACAAATTTACATGTCCTTCTTTATAGTTAGTTGAAGTCCATTAATTTTTAATTCTCTATAAAATCCCAAACATGGCGAGCTTGCTGTAGTGTTGGTTCACCAGTTGAGTCAAAGCTTGGTGATACCTGCTTGATGCTCTTCATATGGAAGTCTCTTCTTAGTGATTAAGGACTTGAGAAATCAACCAGAGGAGGAAGATTATCTAGATCAAGTGAGGCACAAAATGGAAGTCCGGTGGCAATTGAGCAGCAGGCGGAGCAACTGGTTGCGATGACATAACCTTTGTCGATTCAGCAGTAGAGGCCATGGCAGTAGTTGTTTTCGCACTCGAACCTTTAGGAAAAGTTCGAGCCGTGGAGTAAGTGGATGACGATCGCTTGGCAGAAGTGACTGGAGGTGGAGGTCGACGAGCCATCTGAATCCTGGTTCTCAAGACGTTGCTGGCGAAGCTAGGCACGTGTTCTCTTTCTGGATACCATCATAAAAAAAGATCAGACCTGTGGAAGTAAGAATGTAGAGAGATCGATGGTTCGAAATTTCCAGCGGCACAAATTGATTTGGGAAAATACAACCCTAATTTATGCAATTTTTATACACTTTACAAACCTTAGTGTAAAGCGGCGGTTCACCCGCAAACCCAAAACACGCCAAAACCAATTTTCCTTTTTTGTTTTAACTGAAAATGTATTTAAAAATCATATTTTAAAAGAAAAAATAATAAAATTTTTAAGTCTCATGAGAAATATAGGAACTAATAATGCAAACAAGCACAAACCAGCATGAGACACATGATTTAATATCACCATCTTTTGCACACTCTTACACTAATGCAAGCATAAGACTAGATAGGTTAACAAGCAATGTATACCTCCAGAGCAACTCAAATTTTTGTGTACAGAACCATGGAAGATATTCACATGATGTAGGCAACATGATACATCTTCCCCCAAGCAAGTTGTATCAAACTTGAATCCGAAGCACAATACTCAGTCACATTTTGAAAAAGATGTTGGAACAACCATCTTTGTGTGTCAACAAGTAGGATTTATTATACTTGATGATTCAAGCTAACTACACCCGACATACATATGGAGTGAATGAGTCCCCACCAATCTAAGAAATGTGACCAGAGTGTAAAGAGTGCATAGACTGTTACAATCAACCCTGACACACACAACTTGCATTTGAGACAAGTTTCCTAACGCCTTGAAGGTGCGTCTTCTCCTTCTATGCATAATGGCACTACACCAATTCTCTTTTGAGGCAAGGCAATGATGTTTCCTTGAGGCTCCTTTTTTTTAGTACCGTTGTTGTCTTGACTTTTGACTTTTTCTGTTTTGTTTTTGTGCTCGATTTTTTCTTTGATCTTATTTTTTTTTTTCTTGAGCATCTTCGTAATGTTTTTATTGACTTTGAAGTTTTCCTTTTAGTCCTTCAGACTAAAATATATGAGATAAGCTCTGCTTCATCTTATCAAATAGTGTGTTTCTTACTGCTCCTTTCTACACACTATCTCTTCTTGTGCACCGATCACGTCACATAAATCCATTATCTTTACAAGAAACTGGTCACACTCTTTAATGATCCACACTCATAACCATGAAAGATAGCTGTTTTTTTTTCAGATTATATGTTTACACTTCAGAAGTTTGAAAAAGATTGGCATCCCCTTTTGTTGAAAATAGTATGAAACTTAGATTCACATTGTACTCCATATAACCTGTCTCAACACAACCACTCGAATAAAGATGGTTATAGGCGACAAATCCCTATGGACTTCTGCAGGTTTGAAAATGTGTTCAAGTCCAAGGGTTTTGTGAAAATATCAGTAAGTTGATTTCCAGAAGATACATGCTCTAGCGCCACTAGTTTATCCACAACAAACTCACGAATGAAACTGTCTCTAAAAGCAAATCTTCAAGGGATGGGCATCCGTTGTAAACATTTTTGCGGAAGATGTGGGGGCACCCGAGGAAACTATTCAGTATGCACTCTTCGAGTGTCCTGCCACTTTGCAAACCTGGCTTTATCGGCAATTCCTTCAAATCCGCCAGCTTTCTAATAAGTTTGTTTTTTTGGACTCTAATTAAGACCTTGACACTACAATGTCGATGTAGTGGTT
>OVAP01002505.1:0-19244 GCA_900406295.1 Aurinia saxatilis
AGCTATCTTCACCGATCGATTGATATCTTCAGACGCGTTTCTGAAGATTCATTATCTTTACTCCATTCCAAAATATATAACTCATTCATCCGGGCCTGGACTTCGGATGTTGACTTGTTGGACTTGGTAGAAAATGCCCATTTGTGACCTAAAATGCATAACAAAAACACTTTGCAAACAGAAAAATGTGAAATCCAGTAGTTTATATTTCAAATCAAATAGTTTCTTTATTAAAAACACCGAAAAATCATATAAAAAAGCGGTAAAATATCATCACTATCAGTTGCATGTTTAGACTCTTTTTAAATGTTTGTCTTTTCCCAAAAGAGTTGTTTGACTCTTTCCCTTGTATTTCTCTATATATTTGGTCGTGAGTTCATCAATAAAATTCTCTCTCTCAATTGTTTGATCAACAACAAAGTGTGTCATATCTTTAGTCCTCTTAATCTTGTTTGTGTGTCATATCACATAAGGCTTCGAATTTGAAAGTTCAAGAGTATTCAATAACTCTTGAAAGTTTCACATCGTTTCCCCATCCATTCCGTGTTACCGAAGTCATCATCATCATCCATCTGTTCCGTATTTGAATCAAGCCATCATTCACCATTTCCCATCATTCACAAACCATCATCCTATCTGTCCCATAATCACCAAGTGTTTCACGTTCTCATCATCATCATCAAAGTCAACCACCCCTTAAGCTTCCGCATCCGAAAAGAAACCCGCTCGAAGTGATCTTGTGACATATCTCCTTTGATCTCGATCTAGGAGCGCATCACTCTTGGATATGGGTTTTCAGGGACCTCTGTTTACATGGTGTAATAAGCGGTCGGAGGGATTAATTTAAAAGAAGTTAGATCGAGTACTTGTCAATCATGCATGGCTACACCGCACGCCGGATGCGTACTGTATTTTTGAACCAGGAGGTTGTTCATATTATTTGAGAACTAGGGTGGTTCTAGCTCGAGCAGCTTTGACTCCGCGAAAACCATTCAAATTTTTAAATGTGCTCACTAAAATGGATGGGTTTGAGGATAGCGTGGATTAGTATTGGAAAAATACCCTCCACTTTTCCATTCTACATCGGCTTTACATCATCTTTCTTAGAAGCTTAAAGGGCTTAAGTCATTGTTGCGACACCTTGCTAAGGATCGTTTGGGCGATCTCTCAAAGAAAGCCAATGCTGCGTTTCAGAAATTATATGACAAGCAAAGCAAGATTTTGATAGATCCTACAACTGACAACATGGTTGCTGAAACACAAGCTAGCTAAAGATGGGAGCAGATCTCTATTTTGGAAGAGTCCTACCTGAGACAACGGTCAAAATTACATCGGCTACAAGTGGGTGATAGGAACAATAAAGCTTTATATAGGGCAGTGTAGACACGGCAAACACAAAATGAGATCAGAGAACTGTAGGTTATGGATGGGGCGTATACTTCAAATCCATTGGAAATCAAAGATGAGACAGTGAGGAATTTTAAAGATTTTCTTAACTCGCAGCCTAGTGGGCTTACTGAAATGTCCGAGGAGCATCTGCGCACCCTCTTAGAATATCAATGTTCGGACACTGAAAGAGCAATGATGGTGAAGCCAGTTACACCTGAGGAAATCAAAGATGTTAATTTTTCAATGCCTTTGAATAAATTTCCAAGTCCAGATGGATCTACCATAAAAAATTTCCAAGCAGCATGGTCGAATGTTAGAGAAGATGTCATTATAGGTATTCAATCTTTTTTCTTAAAACGGCTTTTTACCGAAAGGTATTACTGAACAAAGAGGGCGCTATTACCGCAATAAAGAGGGCGCTATTCAAATGAAAGACTATCATATGATCTCTTGTTGTAATGTCTTGTATAAAGTCATCTTGAAGCTCATTGCCAACCGGTTGAAGCTTGTGCTACCCAACTTTATTGCACCTAATCACTCTGCGTTCGTCAAAGACCGATTATTGATTGAGAACCTATTATTGGCGACTGAACTTGTGAAAGATTATCACAAGGACTCGATCTCTAGGAGGTGTGCTATCAAGATTGATATATTGAAGACGTTTGATTCTGTGAATTGGGACTTCTTGCTCGCAACGTAAGCTGTATTGAATTTCCCTATGAATTTTATTCACTGGATTAAACTATGTGTCACTCCGGCCTCCTTTTCGGTCCAAGTGAATGGTGAACTCTTCGGCTATTTTCATAGCTCACGAGGTATCAGACGGGCTGCTCACTTTCTCCCTATCTCTTTGTGACATGTATGAATGTGCTCTCCGAAATGATTAATACGGCCGCTTTGGATAGGAAATTTGGTTATCATCCTTGTTGCAAGAATCTACACATAACGCATCTCTGTTTCGCTGATGATATCATGGTTTTTTTCGATGGAAAAACCCGTTCTGTCGACGGTATTATTGGGGGTGTTGATCAGTTTGCGCTCTTCTCTGGTCTACGTGTTAGTCTCGATAAATCGACTATATACCTTGCTGGAGTTTCTCATCTCATGCGCCATAATTTGTTACAGCAATTTCCTTTCACACATATATTTTACCTTGCATGTTAGGTATCTCGGGGTACCATTGCTTACAAAATGTATGAGCTCTTCAAACTACGCACCTTTAATTGAGAAAATTAGACAACGCATTTCGACATGGACAGGAAGGTTTCTTTCTTTCAGTGTTCGGCTTCAGCTACTTGCTTCGGTTATCGCAAGTTTAACGTATTTCAGGATGGGAACTTTCAAGTTACCGGCGAAATGCATTCGGGAAATTGAAAGTCTTTGCTCGGTGTTTTTGTGGTCTGGTCCGTCTCCAAATCCCCGCAAAGCAAGGTTTCATGGAAAGAGGTATGCAAGCTGAAATCCAAAGGAGGGCTTGGTCTCAAGAATCTCCATCTTGTCAACAATGTGTGTGTCTTTGAGGCTTGCCTGGCTTATCTTATCGGGTACAAAATCGCTTTGGGTAAATTGGGTGCATGGGCATCTTATCCGTCAAGCTTCGTTCTGGTCTTTATCTTTGAATTCTCATGCTCAACGTGGTTCCTGGATTTGCCAAAAAATATTAAATTATCGAGACACTGCGGAACGCTTTTCCAAAGTGAAGCTTGGGAATGGACGTTGTACATCTTTCTGGTTTGATAATTGGTCCCCGTTGGGTCGAATTTACGCACTTACTGGAGCTAGAGGCTATATTGATATGGACATTGGTGCAACAGCAACGTTGTATGCGCTACATTCCCATAGGAGACGTATTCATATAGTGGACTCTATCGAAGAAGCTCTCAGTACGATCCGTCATACTCTCTCATCTGAGTCGGATAGGCAAATTTGATGAGTGAAGGATGAGGTTTTCAAACCTGTTTTCAACACTTCCAAGACACGAGCTTTGCTTACTTCCCCTGGTACTGTTTCATGGCATAAGGGTATATGGTTCCCTTACTACACTCCTAAATACTCGTTCCTTGCTTGGTTAGCATTGCATAATTGCTTCTCAACGGGGGATAGGATGCTATAATGGGGGTTGCATGGTTCTACGAACTGTGTCCTATGTCAAGGTGAATTGGATACGCGAAATCACCTTTTTTTTCTTATGCACTTATTTCGTTACGGTATGGTCCAGCATGGCGAAGGGTATTTTATGCCAAGACTTTACAAGTGAGTGGGGTGGGGGTGGGGGTAATTGTTGGCATTCTAACTAGCCAAGGACGAGACAAGTTATGGTTGTTTCTCATTCGCTATGTTTTTCAAACAACAGTATACTCTATTTGGAGTGAGAGAAATGCACGGCGCCATGGTTCACAACCCACCACAGCCACCATCCTGTCCAAACGGCAGGATAAGACGATCATAAATAGAATTAGCTCAATTTGGCTAGCAGGAGATGCACTGTATGATCAAGGCCTCCAACTTTGGTTCTCCACGCAAGAATGGATGCACTATTAGTTTTTTATTTGATGTAATCTATCTGTAATTTTTTTTCAAACGATCATAACTACAACTCATGTAACAACAGTATATATATTTTTTTTTTTGAAATTTAATTTGATATTATTTCAAAAAAAAAAATGTCATAAAGAATTCCGAAAATTTCCTTTTGATGATTACTCAAACCAATGGCTCGAATAAAGACTTGAGAATCGGATCTGAGATGGATAGTGGTCCGACCTCTGTTCCGAGCAAAAGTTAGTGATAAGGGCGTGAGCTAATGAAGAGGGCGTGAGCTTCCAGCACTGCCAAAGCTTTTGTCGATAAGGGCGTGAGCTAATGAAGAGGCTTGTTTGTCTCTGGAATATCCACCGAGAGAGAACTGTTGCTTAGTATCCCTAATATCTGGAGATAACCATTAGAAATTCCGATTAAAGGAATAATCCATTTTGCACTAACACTTTGATACTAACATGTTATTTTATATACTATATATTAAAGTACCATTCAACCCCAAAATGTACTTTGAATAACAAATTTTCCAGAACAAATTTGTCAATAAAATTAACAAACTGAAAGAAAGAAAAATAAACAGAATAATGTTGAGAAACCAAGTTCTGACGCATATTCTCATATGTTTGTTGTCATGTATCTCTTAACTATGACAGCCCACTCGTGCTATATCAGTGCATAACAACGAAAACTGTATTAAAACGTTTTGTGTGGGGCAAAGCACTTGAAGTAGAAGATTGCTCCGTGGGAACTAGTACCTTCCATAAAATATTTTAACTGTTTGAAAATGTTTTGTTTCTTTGCTACCATGAGGTTCCAAGACTACTTCTCAAAGTGTCAGTTTGAAAAGAAAAAATAAAACTGTTATTACTATTCCTTTAGGTACTCTGGTCAAAAAGTCTTGATCTGTGGTTCAATATGCAAAAGACCATATGGTCTGGTCTGATTGGTTTAGCTATTTCATCAACGTTCAATTATGTCATCTTTAGATTTTGACGGTTACATCCTCTCTGATTCATCAACCATTTGCATGGTGCTGCATTTAATTTACAGCCAGTTGTGTTGGCATGTGTCTCTTACGCCCCACTTCGACTGTTATATCAGTGCATAACCACAGAAACTGTATTACAACATTTCTGTGGAGCAAAGCATTTGAAGTAGACGAGTGCGTAGTGGAGGTTAGTCCTTTCCATAAAATATTTATTTGTTTGAAAAATGTTTTGTATATCTTGCTACCATGAGAACCATGCATAAGCAGTCGTTCTAAGACTACTTCTCAAAGTATCATTTTCAAAAAGAAAAAAATAAAACTGAGAAAAATTTAGGAATTTTGGCAAGAAATCAAATTGCATGCGGAACATGTGCTTAAATGTTGTTCTGTGAGTACTTAATTTTCTAGACTAAGTGGGGTCAATTCTTGAGAGTTCATATATAATGCATCTTGTTGTAGTCGTCCCTAGCAGTGATGAGCTCATTATATGAAAACTTCCCTTAAACTTGAAAAGCCAGAAAAGGAAGAAATATGGAAAATGTAACCTCAGTGTAGTGGAGGTTCTACTTCCGTTGGCCAAGCACGTTTTGTTGCGAAGGTGGTGAAAAAGGACCACTCATAGGAAAATGAGGTTTTGATGTGGTTAATTTGCTTTAAGATGCCCACAGTTTTACGTGGTCAGACTTGCTAAACTGTATTTAGTCTTGCTAAACGATTCTCTTATATTTTCACTACTTTTTATCTTGTTTTCTTGTTTGCATTAGTTGTAGAGGATATCAGTCAATAATCACTAGTGATTAAAGCACTATATATGAGGAAAGATATATCCTCTTTCCTAAGCCTTAGCCACAAACTCCCATTTAATATAAGATAGGAGTTGACTCATAAGTAAATTACATTGCCTAAATGCTATTGGAGCGTAAAAAATGGGTTAGAATTTGGAAGATATGTTTTTGTTTAGCAAGTGCAAATCCCACTAGCTTAGAACCTACGGCTGACAGAATATAATCATTCACTGGTATCATGACCTGAACTATCTTTCCAAGAAAAGCCATTTAAATCACTGTACATATAATAGGAAATATTTTGTAACATGTTATGAGCTGGTGTGTATAGCATTAAGCACAGTACAAAGCTTCAAGCTTTGATATTTTGTTCTTCATGAGTGATTGTGGTAATAGTAGAGGTTTAGAAGCTATAAGATAATCATATGTAGTTAAGTTTAAATTTCTTAGCTAGACAATGTAATATGTCGCAGTTGAATGTTTTCGGACCATTGGATTTTAGGTATGAACATTAATCACAAAATGTGGAAAAAGGTAAAGGAAATCAAGTGGTGATAAACTAGTTATTTTCATTCTTAAGGAGGAGAAGACATGGATCGATTTTATTCAAATGTAAAATTATCCAATAAATTTTATTTGGTCAGTTGAAATAGTACCATGTGTTAGATTCATTAAAAACTTGGTGAATTTGCTACTCAAGAACTACATTTATATTAAGAAAATTAATCAGGTGTTTAAAATCCAGATTATCTTCTAATTATAAGGAAAACTAGTAAAGTATATGGTAAAGTGGCCTGAGTGAGGTGAAATCTATTTCTAAGCAAAGATAACTAGAGAGTCAAGCCGATAAAGGAAGCATTGAACTTAGTGGACTAAGTATTCGATTTTATTGTTTTTATTGAATTAAGGCATCTCGCATCCCAGTGGGGTGGGGGGGGAGTAGAGGGTTATAAAAAATGATGATATAGGTTTGGACTTTGGAGAGATGTGTGACAAGACGGAGAACATCGAGATTTTTTATTCCTATATAAAAGTTAAAGAGGGACTATTAATTGGTAGTTTTTACTTTCTTTCATGTTCTCCATTATGGTCTTGTCAAACAAGGCCAAGATTTTAGTTGATAACTTAGGCGGATAATTCAATAGACCCTAGCAAGGAATCTTACTTGGTTATTTGCGAATAAAATATGAAAAGGGTTGATGAACAGAATCTTGAATTAAGAAGTTACTTATAGACCAAGTAGAATTATAATTATGAATAACTTCTTAATTAAACTCAAAGAAAAAGGATTCATTATATCTTATACTCCCTCCGTTCATTGATTTTCTAAAAAAAAATTTGTTTCACAAAGCTTGATGTTCTACCTTTCAATTAAATGCATTTTTCTACAAAGTTATTGAATTACAAGTTCTCAACAATCAGTTTGTTTTTATTGGTAGAACTAATACAAATAAATGTTAAATAATTAAAAATAACAAAATTAGTTGAAGAAAAGCAGATATTTGCAAAACTCAGAAAATTAATCTCTGTGAAACAAATGAAGTATAATATAGAAGGATTCCCACCACGATTATCTCGGAGAAGCTGTTATGTGCCCTCTACAACTAATACTAATATTTATTATTTTTAAGTTTTTTTGTTACAACGAATTCATTTTTCCATTTTTAGCTATTTAAAGTATTAAAAATAAATTTACATTATTTTTGGTAGTCTAACATTTCATTGTTCTCGTAATTATTTTATATTAATATAGAAGGGTTTCCGTCACAACTATCTCTTAGAAGCTCTTATGTGTTCTCTACAACTAATACTAACATTTATTAGTGTGTGTGTCAATAACAATATTTTTCTCTTTTTTTTTTTATCTCACGTACAACCATAAAAATTAAGTTTGAGTTTCTTTCACAATAAATAAAAATCAGATAAAAAACTAATATTGAAAAACAACAATAAAAATAATAGTTATATGTTAAAATTTTCGACTCTAAAAAATCAGTATATAAAGGTAAAAAAAATACCTATTAAGTTCTCTCACATAAAAACGAATAAATATAAAGATAACATGTATAACCAAAGAAGTTTCTTTTTGCTTATGTCAGATTTTTCTTCTATGTTGATAAAATTTGTAAGCATATCTTCTCCAAGAAAAATGTGTCGCCGTATAAAAACAAAAAGATATGGCTTGTCATTCTCAATGTTTTTAAAAAAAAAATCTAGACTATTATATTATGAAAAACATGCATTATAAAAAAAAATTACAACCACGTTTAAATAGAATGATGTGATTAATGTGGATGAGGAACCATAAGTAAAAGCATATTTTTGAACTAGTAAATATGTATTTTAATCAAATGAGAGAATCGGAAATGTAGAAAACTAAAAGCGTAGCTTTAATATGATATGATTAGAGTGTAAAGTTATAAATTAATGATACAATACAAAAAAAAAAATTATGAACAACATAAAATATATTTATGATACAATAACATTTCATTGGAGATTCAAACATTATGATGATATAGTATACACTTTATAAATATTTAATTAACTCAATTATGTATTTTTATATTAAATCTTTTTCGAAAACTGAAGAGGTTAATCAAAATAATACATCAAGGTATCAAAGTCGTTAAATACCATCCACAAGAAAGCATTATTATGAGAAATTTCTTGAAATTTTAACAAAGACAAATCTTAATTTAGTAACCACATGTTTTATCTTAAACATTTATTCAAATAGTTTGAATACCCCTTTTTTACTTTCCAATCTATAAACCATTTATACATAATAATCAAATTTTTAAAATTGTTTTAGTTTTTTTGTATATTTTAATTGTATGTAGTTTTCAAACAAACCATTTCGCGCAACGCACGAACTTTCTCTAACATTTAATGTAGAACGGGTGAGTTTGGTATAGTGTAAATGCACACATGCTTAATATTTTTACTTGATTTTAACTTGCATCAAATGCATGATTATGATATTATATTAAAAATATGATTTTTGAAATATTTTAGATATATTATATTTTTATCGATAATTATATCATATATTTATGTGAAACTGAAAATGTTATATTTGTAAAATTAGTGACATTTCAAAAAATCTGAAAATTATATAGTTAAATCAGGTTATTGGCTAACCCTTAAAATTGGCCAGAAAGCTGACATGGCGGTTATTCAAGACTCGAGTATTACAGTATCACATGCTAACGTTTGGAAGCTTAAATGTTCGGTTAAGATTCGACATTTTATTTTGCAATTGGTAATTGGGCCCTTAGCTATTTTGGCCTGATTACGGAAACAAGGAATAGGGGTGGATATATGTTGTCCACGCAGAGGAGACCATCAACCATGCCTTACTTGAGTGTTTGATGACAGTTCAAATATGGACAATGGCAAAATTCTCAACGGCTGAGAACACGTTCCCAAGTGAGTCAGTTTATGCAAATATGGACTACTTTGGCGGATTCCAGATCATACAGATGGGAATAAAGTGTGGTTAGATAATAAGGACATGTATCCATGGTTACTTTGGTTTATTTGGAAATCAAGGAACAATGAGATCTTTCGCATGCCAGAATTCAAGCCAACAGATATCTTACAACTAGTTGAGCGTGAGTGCTTGGCCTGAGAAATGGTACAGCTTGTCGACAGTTCTGACCAATCCGTTGTTTTGGTAGAGGTTCCTCAACCGGAGGATTTGTACTGCCAATTTGATGGGTCTTGAAAGAATTTGGATTTGATTTCAGGTCTGGGGTGGATTTATGGACATGGTGATTGGATTATCCTCCTTGGTGGACGTGGCACCCGACAAGTCTTCTACCTATGCATGCAGAGTTTGAGGAGCTCTTTTATTTTGGAGCATAAGTTACGTGTTCCATATTGCAGACAAGTTGCATGGAGTCACTAGGCATCATCTAAGCACCACAAGATTGGCCAGTTTTTTATATTCTGTTGGACGTCTTCACTGAGTTTACTGGATTGTTTCCCCTCATTCTCTCTGGCGTACATTCGACGAACAACAAATACGAAGACGAATTGTCTAGCCGTTCGGCACATAATAGATAGTTTAAAGTTAATTATGTAAACAATTGTCCACCTTTCTGAGCACCCAATTTCTCTAAATTATTATGATTTTTTAATGCGTGGTTGAGAAAAAAAATTTATATAAATCATGGAAACTCAGAAAATAATTAAAGAAACGATTAAATATTAAACAATATTGAGAAAACTCAATTTTTCTTTATAATTATGTAAAGAAGAGAAATTATATGAAATACCCATAAATCTGGAAATAATTTGCAAACTGCCCATTGACATTTTTGTAGTTTTTTGCACCTAAATTTTTGCTCCTCGGATCCCCAAAATACCCCTAAGTCATCTCTCTCGTCTCATTCTTCTCCATAATAAAAAACCAACATGTAACATGTAATCTTTATATCCATATTACATGCTATTTTTAATAAATATACATGATTTATTGTTACGCGAAATCGACAAAATACCATAATATTTAATAAAATAACATGGTATATTTTATAGACATTTTTTCGCGTTTTTTTAGTTGGGGGCATTTCGTCATTTTGATACAATTCTCTCTTTCTTGTTTTGCAAAGTTTCACAACTTTTTCTTGCTAATAAATTTTTAGATTATGGATAATTGACAAATTGTCTCTACAAAGAATATGCCTAGTGGTGGCCCTGAACCGAAGCAGGTCAAGCCCATGAGTGCGGCCGATAATATTAACAACTATGTTTGGCCAATATTTTCACTTTCAGTAAACTCCTTGGTCTAGTGGTATTCTGCTTTCACCTTGTTCCTCGAAGTCCCGAGTTCGAATCGCATCTGCACCAGTTTTCCTTTCTTTATTTCGTTTTTTGTTCATGTTTTTTTTTTTCTGGCAACAGGTTTAGTGGGCTAAATCCCATCCCTTTACAACTAATTGGCCCTTTTTGTTTTGTTTTTTATAGCTAATTGGTCCTTTTTTTTTCTTGGTGAGTTTTATTGTTGTGGTATTTTTATGATGGAAAAAAGGAAAATTTTTATTATTAATTTATTAAAAGAAAATTTAGATTAAAAAAAAGGAATTGACTAAACACAAAACCCTAAACACGTTCTTCTTTCATTTCTATTTATAAACTACCAAAATTCTCTTTAAGAACTTTGTCTTCAACCATACTATATGTTACTTTTTCTTCTTCTCATCACTTGTGAGTTGTTTAATTCAAGAGTCTTTTAGTAATTTGGTCAGTTTAGATTAGTGTCTTTGTGTTCGTGTTTTTCAATTCAAAATTTCTCTTTGATAAATTCATGATTTACTTAGTTTATGGTATTAAGTGTTCTTAGTTTTAATTTGGTTTATCAAACTTTGTACCTTATTATAATACAGTGATCCTATGTGTTAAATTAATTTTAAAATTGCAGTGAGATGCCTCCAAAGCCAATAAGAAAAGAGATGGGAGGTGCAGAAAAAATAAGGAGAAGGAAGAAACAAGAAGAGGAGACAAAATCTCTAGTACATTCGTTGTTGAGGTATTTTGAAAAACTTGAATCTTCTAAAGCTGCAGAAATTATAGATGAAGACATCAATATAGATGGTGAAGAGGCTGAAATATTAGAGAATGATCAAGATGGAAATATCGATGAACATGGAGATGAGTGTGAGTGTGAAGAAAACGAGAATGAGAATGAGGTATAAAAATACTTTTGGATTTTTATTTGATTTGAAGAAGCTAAGGTTAGGAAACGATGATGAGAAGTTGAAGGGTTCTTGTGCCAACCTTGAAGGTTTTTTGAAGCATGGTGATTGTTCAGATATTGATGGTAATGAATTGTTTTTGCAGAAAGAGATTACAAAGGTAATCGAGTTGTTGGATTATCTGAAAAATATGGAGATTTTTATCTGAATATTTGGACTGCATATTGTATACTGATGACAATTCCCGTGTCAGTTGCCTCTGCAGAAAGAAGTTTTTCAAAATTAAAGCTCATAAAGTTTTATTTACGGTCGGCTATGTCACAAAAGAGGTTGAATCCGTTGTCGATGTTGTCTATTGAGAGAGATATGGCTGAAAAGTTTGACTATACAAGCTTGATGAATGAGTTTGCGAGTAGAAATGCAAGAAGAATCATATTCTAAGAATAATATATTGAATTTTTATGTTTCAAAATTCTTGTAACTTTGTCTAACTCTCATTATTTATAAATTAAGTGTGGGAATTTTGTTTTATACTGGCCTTTTTTCATTTTTTATTTTACGGTCTTCTAAAATTCAGGACCGGTTCTGAATATGCTTATGTGGATTGGTTACACAACAAATAAGTAAGAAAAAACAACACTCAGAAAGCATATAAAATGGAATATTACATTAAAAGAAAGCAAAAAAAAAAACAAAATTGTGGCAAAAGAAATCGTCGTGACAATGGTGAGAAATCTCTTCAAAAATGAGAAATAAACAAAATGCAAAATAGATTGGAGCTTCGATGTGGCCTTAGAAAGATAAATATAATAATTAAAAATAAAGAAAATGCCAAAATTGACGATTATACTGATCAGAGAGATTCAGAATTCTCTGCTTTGTTATTTTCACTACAAAAATGAGAAGTCTGTTAAAGCTGTAGTTGTTTCTTGCTTCTCGAGAATACAAAAAGAAAAAAAGAAAGAGGATAAAAGAGACAAATGTACAATGAGAGATACAAAAGAACTAAACAGCTGAAACATATACCAAAACATGATATGGAAGAAGAGCAAGTGTGAAATATTTTTAATAAGTTCATAAAAGGAATTGAAAACATTCCTGGTAAAAAATCCTGACAGTGACAGCTGTAGAAATTGATGAGGTGTTCAAGAGTAAATTTTTAGGACTATCTCTTGAACTTGTATTTTTATATGTATAGTGTAGGGACACCAAGTTTTGTTATCTGCTTATATAAAGAGGACCAATTTTGCTTCTCCTCTAACAAATCACTTCACACACACACATTCCTCAAGAATCATCTCTCTCGTGTACTGTACTTTTAACATTTCTCAAAATTTTACTCTCGTGTAGACTTTAAACATTAAAGTTGGACAGATGGAGCATAACAAGATTGATGCAGAACTTCAAGATTCGTACGATGATCAACATAAATGGGTTCTTGATTCTTCTCTGGATAGAAGAGGACGTGTTCCTCTTCGGGCTCGAACTGGCGCTTGGAGAGCCGCGCTCTTCGTCCTTGGTACAAAAATTTTCGTATAGAAACTTTTATGCCACATAATTGTCACACTCATAAAGTATACTACTATAGCCAAATCTTTGTGAAGTTATTTGTTCCATCTTCTCTGCGCAGCAATGGAGTTCAGCGAGAGATTGAGTTACTTCGGCTTATCTACGAACTTGGTCGTGTACCTAACAACAATTCTCCACCAAGATCTCAAAAAGGCTGTAAAAAATGTGAATTGCTGGTCCGGTGTCACTACTTTGATGCCTCTGCTAGGAGGCTTTGTAGCTGACGCTTATCTTGGCCGTTACACCACTGTCTTGGTTGCAACCACCATTTATCTCATGGTACTTTATGTTCAATTTGCTTGCTCATAGCGTAAACTGTGTCGTGATAGTTTTGGTTTATTCCCATTTCTTTGAAAACAGGGTTTGGCTCTTTTGGTAATGTCCTGGTTTGTACCGGGCTTGAAACCTTGTCACAGCGAAGTGTGCGTTGAACCTGGGAAAGCACACGAAATAGCATTCTACATTGCCATTTACTTGATCTCTATAGCCACTGGAGGTCATAAGCCATCCCTTGAGAGCTTTGGTGCTGACCAATTCGACGATGATCATGTTGAAGAGAGAAGGATGAAGATGTCTTATTTCAACTGGTGGAGCGTCACTCTATGTTCTGGTATTCTAACCTCTGTAACTGTTATTGTCTATATCGAAGACCGGATTGGTTGGGGTGTAGCAGGCATCATACTGGCTACAGTCATGGCTATTTCACTTGTCATCTTCCTCATCGGAAAACCATTCTATCGTTACCAGACACCTTCCGGTAGTCCTTTGACACCGATGTTACAGGTCTTTGTTGCCGCTATTGCCAAAAGAAATCTACCTTATCCCCCTCATCCTTCTCTGCTTCATGAAGATTCCAAGGCAAATTTTACTAACGGCCGGCTTCTCTCCCACACAAAGCATCTTAAGTGAGTAGGAGCTTAATTTTTTTTATTTCTTGAGCATCCTAAACTGATTCTTGTGTTGTTTTTCTTTGCAGATTTCTTGACAAGGCAGCAATTATAGAAGACAACGATCCTCTGTCCCTCGAAAAACAGAGTCCATGGAGACTCGTAACTTTAACAAAAGTCGAGGAAGTGAAGCTGGTCATCAACGTGATTCCTATATGGCTCACCACGTTAGCCTTTGGCATTTGCGCTACGCAGACTTCAACATTCTTCGTCAAACAAGCAGTCATCATGGACAGACACATCAACAGCTTCATAGTTCCTCCAGCTTCCATCTACTCATTCACCGCTCTGTCATTGATCATCACAATCAGCTTCTACGACAGACTCCTCGTTCCCTTCCTAAGACGCGTCACTCGGAACGAAAGAGGCATAGACATCCTCAAAAGAATCGGGACCGGTATGATATTCTCCTTCATCACGATGATCATTGCAGCTCTAGTCGAGAAACAACGATTGGACAATGCAGAAAACAACAAAACCATGAATGTGATATGGCTAGCTCCTCAGTTCATAGTCATTGGCATTGCGGACGCATTAACACTCGTTGGACTACAAGAGTACTTCTACGACCAAGTCCCTGACTCGATGAGAAGCATAGGTATAGCGTTTTACCTAAGTGTGCTAGGCGGGGCTAACTTCCTCAACAATCTCCTGATCACTATCGTTGATGCTCTTGCGGATGATTTCTCGGTGAAGAGTTGGTTCGGGAAAGACCTCAACAGTAGCCGCTTAGACCGGTTCTATTGGTTTCTTGCTGGTTTAACAGCGGCCAATTTATGCTTATTTGTTATAGTGGCGAAGAGATGTCCTTACAAAAGCGTGCAGCGAAACCATGCCTTAACCGACTCTGAGGCTACGTCCGTGTCTCCACAAATAAACAAGACTTGCCCATAAGTTTCATTCAAATATCTATAATTAGAATAAACAAGACTTGCAAGACCCATTCTCGACCCAAAATCTATTAAAGTCCGGCCCGTTCGAAAATATAGCCCGGCCCGAATAAAGATTGGAAGTTCGGCCCACTACGCTGAAAAAGTATACTTATCATGGTTAATTTGTTAATCATGGTAAGTGCCGAATGTCGGTCTATTTTTACTATAAATATTCTCTTGTAATCATTGTTTTGGGATCTGAACTTTTTTGGGATTAAGGAGAACTCTAAGCTCTGAGCTTCTCTTTGTATAACAGTTCCCGAACTTAAATACAAAGATCTCCCGACCTCGATTCCTTTCATATAACATTGATCTCTTCAAACGAACAACAAAGATCTTGAAACATTGTCCGAACTCTCTACAAATATGAAGGTCTCAGCCTCTCTCTAACTATTAAACTACCTATCAACGCACAAACAACCCCCGACCTACCTTGTGTACCACCATTTGGCGTCCACCGTGGGGCTAGAGATTTCTAAACACACGAGAAGCATCGTCAATGTCTCAATCACAGAATGACCCCTCTACGTCAACCAACCCCGGTCAACATTTTTCGAACCATCTTGGACCTAATTCATCATCCATGCTCGGGCTCCTCCACAGCGTCTCGACCCGAGGAATCTCCAGCATTCCCTTACCCACCGCAGGGACGGAAACAACTCAGGTCGGCCCAAACGAGCGACACTCGGTTCAGCGCACCTCAACCCACATCTCACCACCACCATCGCAAGCCGATCTTCGCCAGACGAACCCGCAACAAGGCAACGCTCTCATCTCCCAAGAAAATCAAGCTTCCCCTCAAAACCCACCACCGTCGAGTATGCGCTCTCCACCATCCTCGGAAACCACTTCTGAGCGCGAGTCCAGTGATCAACACGATCTCCCTTTCCTATTAAGAAGCATCGTCCAGCGTCTAGATAGCATGGACCGCGGTAATGTTGCTCAATTTAACGCGCTTAACCAAGCTCAGAACGATTGTCACGATCGTATCAACAGTCTTCCAATACAACTGGAAGCCCGCAGGGAAGAAGGTAATCTAGAACGGCCCGAGCAAATTCAACGACCGGTCGCCCAAATCAATAACGGTTCGTCCCCAGACCAACTGAACTCGAAGAACTCAGAGGTCTTATAAGGGATATGAATACTAAGCTTCACCAAGCGACCAGCTCAGCGCCAGAAATACAACGCGTCCTCCTAAAAGCCCAAAACACTCCCTTCAACCACCGAATAGCAAACACCCCGGTACGGCATGGCGAAAAACTTCGCCTTCCGTTGTACGAAGGACACACAATCCAAAGCAGCACCTAACGGCTTTTAACATCGCCATTGGACGGGCTCGTTTTACAAACAAAGAACATGACGCAGGTCTTTTTCAACTTTNAAACAAAGAACATGACGCAGGTCTTTTTCAACTTTTTGTCAAAGTCTTACTGGTCCAGCCTTGGATTGGTTTTCCGGCCTCGAAGCTTTCTCCATCAATAGCTTTGAAGAATTGTTCAGGGTCTTCGCCGAGCATTACATTTACTTCATGAACGAAAATGCCTCTCACGCCGACTTGTGGAACATCGAACAAAAACAGGATGAAAGTCTTTGATCGTATCTAACCCGTTTCAAAATCATAGTATCAAATGTTAAAATCGCCGAACAAGCGGCAATCCAGGCATTGAAGAAAGGACTATGGTACACCTCCGAATTCCAAAACGACCTCATGCTGTTAAAATCGAGTAGACTCGATGATGCCCTACACAGAGGAATGACCTGGGCCGACATCGAAGATAAAAAGGCCGCCAACGCAAAAAAATACTCCCAAATTCACATTCCCAAGGATAAATCCCGTGATGAATATAGAGAACCCATACAACACCTCGACCAAGATTACAGAAAGAATGATCGCCGGCCAGGGGAGTGCAATACAATCGGATCTGCCGAACTCAATGATGAGGATTTTTTCTACCGAAACAATCAATGGTATCGTCTAGGCTCTCCTTACAATCCAGCAATGCGACATCCCCGAGCAGAACAATCAAGAGAAGACTCACCTCCTCCCCCACCGCAGAAGGAACGATCAACAAAATCACAACCGTCTAAAACCTCAACGTCAAAGCCTCCAACAACAAAGGGCGTAGAATTGTACTGCACGTACCATAAGAAGAACGGCCATGCAACCTCCAATTGTTTGACCCTCTGAAACTATCTGCTGTCCGGTTTTGAGAGCGGAGCAATAACGGCACCCCCACTCTCTCGACAAAGCAATAACCGACGTCCAAGCAACCGAGTGTACAATGCGCCAACAAACTCTCATGGCTCAGATGCGAGCGCTAGCGCAGCTCAACATACCCCAGAGCACACACCTTCTTCACCGACCCCTAAAAGAGCAGGGGACGACCAACCAACTGATAATAGCGTTCCCCCACCCCCACACAGAAGGATAAACATGATAATTGGAGGCCTAATTTTATGCAACGATTCCGTCCGGTCTATCAAGAGTTACGAACGTAAAGTCCTCACACCCCCAGTCCACCCAGCCAGTGGTCTGAGCACCGATCTCCTTCATAACGATCACGTCCTTAATCGAGTGGTCTTCGTGGAAGTAGACGCCAATAGGCTCGACAGTCCCCACAACGATCCACTAGTCATCGAACTCGAGATCGCAGACTGCGAAGTCTCTCGCGTACTCATCGACACTGGAAGCTCGATCGACCTCATCTTCAAAGAAACACTTGATCGAATGGAACTCAACGGGTATGAAACGAACCCAAGTGTCCGACCTCTCACCGGCTTCGCAGGAGACTCTATCATGTCCATTGTCACAATCAAGCTCCCAGTCATGATCGCGCAAATCACCAAGATAGTGAAATTCGTCATCATCGATAAACCCTCCATCTACAACGTCATACTCGGGACTCCTTGGCTCCACACCATGAAACTGTCCCTTCGACCTACCACCAGTGCCTTAAGTTTCCCACCCCCAGTAGACCTTACACGGTTTTCGGCAGTCAACGGGTTGCTCGCACCTGCTTCATAGCCGAACACAAGCTTCGTCAAACCTCTAAAGGCTGCAATCTCATCAATGCAACTAACGAGAGGGAACTCCCCGCCAACTCGAGCCCGGACCACACCAATGTCACGTAAGAGAATATTGATTTGAACGACCTCCAACGATGCGTAGGCATTGGGACTGATCTTGACCCCATCATCAAGAAAGATCTGATGAGTTTCCTCCAAGATAACGCCTCCACTTTTGCCGGGTCACCAACCGATATGCCAGGCATAGATCCTACGATTGCATGCCACGAACTCAATGTCGATCCAATTCGACCCATCAAACAAAAGAGATGAAAGCTCGGTCAAGAACGAGCTCAGGCAGTCCACGATGAAGTTGAGCGCCTTACCGAGGCCGGATCGATCATCGAAGTAAACTACCCCGAGTGGCTAGCGAATCTCGTCGTGGTTAAGAAGAAAAACGGAAAATGGCGCGTTTGCGTCGACTTCACTGATCTTAACAAAGTGTGCCCCAAGGACAGCTACCCTCTCCGGGGCATCGATCGTCTTGTCGAAGCGACAACCGGAAATGCATTGCTCTTCTTCATGGACGTCTTCTCAGGTTACAATCAAATCTTGATGCATCCAAACGATCGCGGAAAAACAGCTCGGCCGAACAATGGAAGTATATATAGACGACATGCTCGTCAAGTCCCTACGACCGGAAGATCATCTTAGCCACCTCAAAGAATGTGTCGAGATCCTCAACAAATACGACATGAAGTTGAACCCTAGCAAGTGCACCTTCACCGTCACGGACGGAGAGTTCCTTGGTTATATCGTAACTAAACGAGGAATCAAAGCTAATTCGAGTAAGCTTGACACAATCAAAACGCTCCCTACTCCGACCAACGCGAGAGAAGTGCAGAGACTCACGGGACGAATAACTGCGCTCAGCCGCTTTATCTCCCGGTCCACAGACAAGTGCTTGCCCTTTTTCAACTACTATGAGCAAACAAACAGTTCGAGTGGGACGATAAATGCAAGCAAGCTTTCGAGCAGCTCAAGGCCTACCTCAGCGACTCACCGATTCTCTCGAAACCCGTTGACGGCGAACCCTTTTATCTTTATATAGCGGTTACCGACGTAAAGCTCAATGCCGTACTTGTTCGTGAAGATCGGGGTACCCAACACCCAATTTTCTATACTAGCAAAGCTCTAAACGGCGCCGAAGTTCAGTACACTCTCCTAGAAAAACTTGCCTTCGCAGTCGTCACAGCAGCTCGAAAACTACGGCCATACTTTCAGTACCATTCGATTATCGTGCTTACAAACCATCTACTCCGCACCATACTCCACAGCCCAACTCAATCTGGACGAATGGCCAAATGGGCGGTCGAGCTCTCCGAACA
>OVAP01002506.1:0-17408 GCA_900406295.1 Aurinia saxatilis
GTGTGGGGAGGTGTAGTGAGGTGTGATATACCTCGGGAGAGAAGATAGTCACGTAAGGCTACAAATTCACCACCATTATCGGTGTAGAAATTCTCAATCCTAGTTTGAAATCGATTCTCCACAAGTGTGGAAAATGCAAAAAAGGTTTGTTTGACATGGGATTTTTGTTTTACAGGATAAAACCAGGTATATCGAGTAAAATGGTCAACAATGACGAGATAATATTTGTAATCATCGACAGATGTGATGGGAGAAGACCACACATCCGAAAACAAATACTGTAAAGGCCGAGTGGATGTAATAGAAGAATGAGCAAAGGGTAGCTTATGAGATTTATTAAGTAGGCAATCAAAACAGGAATCTGGTTTTTGGGAAGAATTGAAAACAGGAAGAGTAAATCGTGAAACAAAAGAGTTTAAAACAGAAAGAGAAGGGTGACCAAGTCTTGAGTGCCAAGAGGATAGAGTAGTTTTGGGGCTTGGTGTCGTGAAGCAAGCAGTGATTCGAGATGGAGACACCGGCCACTCATACAGTTCATCTTTAGTTCGGCCTTGCAGCAACAGGACCCCCGTGTTCAGATCCTTCACCTGAAAAGAAGCAGGAAAGAATTCCACTGAGACTTGATTAGTATTGCAGAGGCGATATACCGAAATGAGATTCTTTTGTATGTCAGGTACACATAAAACTTTATCCAAGTGTAAGTCAACAATTTTTTAGGGTAAGAATATTGAACCAGAGTGTGTTATAGGTAGTCCCTAACCGTCGGCAATCATGACATCATCTCCACCGTGGTAAGGCTGATGAAGTGAGAGGTTGGCAAGGTCAGACGTAAGATGGTGAGTGGCACCATTGTCCACATACCAGCCAGGCGCTGCGGAGGAAGGCCCCGTGGCAACATTGGCACGAGGTTGCCATGGATTGAACTGACTCGGCGGATTGGCAAAGGTAGAAGCTTGAAGTTGTGGACATTTCTTTGCAGTGTGGCCTTGAACATCGCAAATTTGACACTTGCCTAGGTATGGACGAGGTGTACGGGACTCATGTCGATTGTTGTGATTGGCACTCTATTGATTATTGGTGTGGTTGGACTTGGAGCGATTATGATGTTGATTGTTATTGTTTGTGTTGTTGGACCAGCGAGGCTGAGAGGATGAATGGGAACGATTCTGAGCCACATGAGCTGTGACCGCCAATGAGGAGGAGACAACATTATTGTTCGCAGAAATCTTGAGTTCTTGATTAATCAAGCGCTCATGGATCTCTGGAATGGAGGGGGCTGTATCTTTGGCTTCAATCTGGTCGACGACAGACTTGTATTCCTCAGGGAGATGTTTGAGAACAATCTCCACTTGATCTTCATGCTCGTACGGTTTGCCTAGGAGTGCGAGTTCATCAAAGCGGGTGAGCAGACCTCTCATGTATTCATCAATGGATTTGGTGCCTTTTGTCCATTGTTCGATCTGTGTCTTTAGTTGTCGAACATGGCCTCGGCTCGGATTTGCATACGTGCTTGCCAAGGTACTCCAGATCTGGGCAGAGGTTGTAGCACGGAANTCTCTGGAATGGAGGGGGCTGTATCTTTGGCTTCAATCTGGTCGACGACAGACTTGTATTCCTCAGGGAGATGTTTGAGAACAATCTCCACTTGATCTTCATGCTCGTACGGTTTGCCTAGGAGTGCGAGTTCATCAAAGCGGGTGAGCAGACCTCTCATGTATTCATCAATGGATTTGGTGCCTTTTGTCCATTGTTCGATCTGTGTCTTTAGTTGTCGAACATGGCCTCGGCTCGGATTTGCATACGTGCTTGCCAAGGTACTCCAGATCTGGGCAGAGGTTGTAGCACGGGAAACAATCGGTTGAACTGTGGTGGAGATAGCACCTAACAAGGCACTATAGATGAGCCGATCCTGTCGCTTGTAGGTCACGAAGGCTGGATTCTCCACGACAACTTCATTGATCAGAAGAGTAGGAGAAGGAACCACAAGAGATCCATCAAGGTAGCTCGAGAGGGCATAGCCATCAAGCAAAGCATGGATCTGAAGACTCCACATGAGATAATTTGTGGAAGTGAGCTTGGAGACATTGGATGTGTTGATGATGAAGATGGATTGGGTGCCAACGGCAATGGTTTCACCAGTGTTGGTTGGTGTGATGGAGCCTGACATCGTGGTGGCTAAAGCAAGGTTGGGAAGCGTGAAAAATTTAGGTTACAATATCGATGGCTCTGATACCATGTAAAGATATGGAATTGTATGTCTTATTAGAATAGTTAAGTACAATATTTATACAGAGATACACTAGAGGAACTAGGTAAAGACTAAAGACATTTACAATTATAAGAGAGCGTATTTCTTTGGTCATCGTGAATCGATACGTATTTCCTTGTCATGTAATCGAGATAAAATTGTCAAAGACCCAGTTGCCATTCGACTAACTTTTTTAGCCAGATAATAACCAGGTGAAATTTATGTTTTCGTAAAATGGCATAAAATTCTAACAGAACAAGTGTATGGACTAAGTATACTAAACTCTAAACTATATGAATATCGTGAAGTTTCATCATCCGGCTTGTCTTGTGTACGTATCTGATTAATCTTATAGTGAGGATAAAAAAAACTCATCTGATAACTACGGGTCATCCCACAAAAAATCCACCGACTATCTCTCTATTTGAATCCGAATATCTTTTACTAGGATATCCTGAATCCCGGTCATTTTTTTTTTCCTAAACAGTTATTTTTGGGTGTGAAAGACTAAATATTTGAAATCCAATTTAGATAGGAAAATGGTATGGAAATATTTGGGGGTGGGGTGACAATCGAAAGTAATATTGAAAAGCATAAAAAAGGAAATATAGAATATTATTAGGGTTAAGACTCGATCATCGCTGCGACCGCGACTATTCATTCATTCTCTCTCATTTTCCTCCTCTTGGCTGCTTTCCGAAGAAGAAGACGAATCCAAGTATGAGGGGATTGGTGAACAAGCTCGTTTCCAGATCTCTCTCCGTCGCCGGGAAATGGCAGCAGCAACAGCTTCGGCGTCTCAACATCCACGAGTATCAGGTTTGTCTCTTCATTTCAACTTTCAAGAGTGTGAATATGTGAATCTGAGTGTGATCTGTGGATTTTCGGGGTGGTTTGATTAATGGGATTAAGCGATAAGTGATGGAATGTAGAATTGAGTTAGTGTGGGTTTGGATTGATGGCATGGCAGGGTGCTGAGTTGATGGGAAAATACGGAGTTAATGTGCCAAAGGGAGTGGCTGTTTCTTCCTTGGATCAAGTTAAAAAGGCTATCCAAGATGTTTTCCCTAACGAAAGCGAGGTAACACAACTTCTTTAGCTTCATTTACATTTTACTCTGCTACTAGTTTTAAACTCACCCAAGATTTACCCTTGCAGTTGGTCGTTAAGAGTCAGATTTTGGCTGGTGGAAGAGGTCTTGGAACTTTCAAGAGTGGCCTTAAGGGTGGTGTGCACATTGTTAGCCGTGATCAGGCTGAAGATATTGCTGGTATTGTTCCCCGTTTCTTGTTTACAGCCTTCTTCAACTATTTTTCTGTTTCACAAGTTATTGATCCTTTTCAAATTTATGTCAACTGTAGGAAAGATGCTAGGACAAGTACTCGTCACCAAACAAACTGGTCCTCAAGGCAAAGTAGTTAGCAAGGTTTGTTTAACGGTTTCTTATGAAGCTTCTTCACTTTGGTTCCTGCGACTAGCAATTTTTTTATCATTCAGGGTTGTATTTTAATTTTGACCAGGTTTACTTGTGTGAGAAATTGTCACTCGTCAATGAGATGTACTTTTCCATAATCCTGGACCGTAAATCTGCTGGACCGGTATGCTTCTAGGCAAATGAAGAATCGATATCCATTTATCTACTTTGACCCATATCGTTGCTCACACCTATCTGCCATATCTAAAAATTATTCCATTGCCTATTTCAGCTCATAATTGCCTGTAAAAAAGGTGGTACCAGCATTGAAGATCTTGCTGAGAAGTTCCCTGACATGATTATTAAGGTTCTCACTATTTGGTCACTATTTGATTATGAGATTCTTGCATCATGTGGGTGTTGTATACAAGTGTATTTGATCCTTGTTTTACTCTCATTTCATGGTTTTCTTTAGGTACCGATTGATGTGTTTGCTGGAATTACGGATGAAGATGCTGCTAAGGTTGTGGATGGTCTGGCTCCCAAAGTTGCTGACAGAAAAGATTCCATTGAACAAGTGAAGAAGCTATACGAACTCTTCCGCAAATCTGACTGCACAATGTTGGAAGTGAGTTCTCTCAGTATCTTGTCTATACACACTTATTTTTTTGTTCAATATCTTTTGTTAAACCCTCAGTTTTTCCTGGTAGATCAACCCCCTCGCTGAGACATCCACTAATCAATTGGTAGCTGCTGATGCCAAGTTGAATTTTGATGATAACGCTGCCTTCAGACAGAAAGAGGTCTTTGCCATGCGTGATCCAACCCAAGAGGATCCACGTGAGGTCTGGTTCATTTCCTCTGTCTCCTGTATCGTAATTTCTTGTCATCTCAAGTAAAAAAATAATTACAAGAAATGTTTTGCTTCTCATAGGTGGCTGCTGCAAAAGTTGACTTGAACTACATCGGTTTGGATGGAGAGATTGGTTGCATGGTTAATGGTGCCGGATTGGCCATGGCAACCATGGACATCATTAAATTGCATGGTGGGACTCCTGCTAATTTCCTTGACGTTGGTGGAAACGCTTCTGAACACCAGGTACAACTATTTTCTTCATAGTTTGTGCCTATGTTTATGAAGCATATTTTACAAAAAAAAATGGACCAAATGCTTTGACAAAAAAATCAGGTGGTGGAGGCGTTTAAGATATTGACTTCTGACGACAAAGTGAAAGCAATCTTGGTTAATATATTTGGTGGGATCATGAAATGTGATGTGATTGCCAGTGGAATTGTGAATGCTGCAAAAGAGGTGAGAAAATGAAGTGCATATTTCGCATGTTAATCAAGATTCTTATTGTCTTGCGGAACATGACCTAGTTTTTGTGTGAAATTATGGCAGGTGTCTCTGAAAGTACCAGTGGTGGTGCGTCTAGAGGGTACGAATGTGGAACAAGGAAAGAGAATTCTCAAGGAAAGTGGAATGAAACTCATTACAGCGGATGACTTGGATGATGCAGCCGAGAAAGCGGTCAAAGCATTAGCTAATTAATCCCTCCCTTATCTATTCCTCTCTACATACAAAATCTTTTTTCCCGGTTTGTCTATGGATCGTCAAGCATTTTATGGTTGACGCAATTACAGTTTCTTGCGGATATAATTTCGTGAAACAGATCAATAATGAACTGGTCTCAATTTTTTGTGTGATCCAAAGAAAATTTGAAACGGAATTCTCAATTTTTCTTTGTACATAACCAATTCAGGGTGATAGAATTCAAGCACTGGCTTCTCTTTCCGATTATTCAAAAAATGTGTCTCTTTGTATTTTTTAGACAGTAAATGGTACAAGACTGAACACTAAATTCTAATGCTTGTATGTTCAGTGAAAATTAGCGATAGTGAGAAAAAGTGTCTCCTTTCAAAAATCATCTCTGTTGATGTCGAACTGAGGCATGGATCTCACGGAACCAGTCTCGGACATATAATCTGACATGTTATCTACATCGGATAATCTTGTTGTTGATCGCGATGATCCTCCAGATTCTTTCGACTTCTTCTTCTTCTTTGATTTCTTAGGAATTCCAGGTAACCCTGAACTCTGACGAGGCCAGGGCGAAGAGTCGTCTTGTTCAGACACTCCTTCCTTTGGTCTCCTTGAAGATGTGCCTTTGTTTGAAGAACGGCGTTTGGTTTTGTCAGATGATTTTTCCTTAGTGGGAGAACCTTTCTCCGAGGCTGATTTTCTTGTAGATTTTGGAAGGTTTGGTAAGTCTCTGGACCGTGCGCCACATTCTGACATACATCCCACGGACGCATCATCTTCCCCCCCTCCTTGACTAGATTCCAATCCTCCGCTAGATTTGAACTCGTTCATCTTTCAATAATTACACAAACATTACAAACCAAATAAGTTACATAGATTTCCATTTCAAAACCATTGTTGAACAATACGTAACTGTTTCGTGCAAACACGATATAATACTTGTTCCCCGACATGTTCTAGACTTCTAGTTGTAAATTATACGTACCCAGCTTGGTGCACTAGCATCAGCTGATGGTCCATCCCAACCAATATGAGCAACATGCTTTACATCCGTCGGATTACCGATCTGTATTTCTTCTTCTTTTCCACTCTCTGCCATAATCCAACAAAACCATTTGAATCTTTGTTCATCCACGCAAAATGTAAATACATATTCTTAACTTCCAATTGCACACACACATAAACTTTGAAAAGAAAAAAGAGGGTGAATTCTTTTACCAAATACTTGAGAAATGTACCGGAGCCCTTTCAGAAGGCTTTTCATCTTCAAGCTTGAGAGTTGCATATATCTCGTTAACTTTTTTTTTTTGTTTTTTTTCTTGAGAAACACAAAAGTATTTGAACAAATATCAAAAAAGTTGTGGAAATTGTTCCATGCAAGAACAAAGATTAGTTATCCTGGAAAACTAATTTTTCAAAACTCACTTTTTTTTTTCTTGAAATAAAAGGTTGGTGGCAGTAAAAACTGAGGAAAACAAAATGAAAGATACACAATTGAAGAATAATATTAGCTTATATATAGCTCAAGACTCCAAAATGTTTTTTTGGGGACCAACAAGAATTCATCTAAGAAAAATCCAATATTTGTTTTTCTAATTGAAGGTTCTTCTATAAGGAAACGTAAAGAAAGAAAAATAACACACAAATATTCTACAAGAGTCTTTTATAGATTTACCTAAAAAAATCCTCAGATTTCAGGAGGAAAAAATTCGAACAAAGAAGAAATTAGGAGAAAAAAATAAAGGAAACTAAGAACATGTTTTTCTGTTTTTTTTTGAATGATGGTGGAGAGAATGAAGGTGATACGGCAAAAAGAGTTGAAACTTGTTTGTTTAAACCAAGATTTTCGTTAATCTGATGGTTAAGGATTTTTTTTTCACTTAATAATTTCAGAAATAAATCAAATTTAGAATTAGTCTATAAAAATACGTTTTTTTTGTCTCATCAGATGAAGTATATAAAAATACTTGTAAATGTTTGTAATAGTTGTTTTCATAAAATAGGATGGATTGTGTAAATCTTGTTTTTTTAATGGATTTATCAAGTTTTTTTTTTGTAATTGTTACTTTCAGAAATTATCAAATATATATACAACACGATAGTACTTTTTTGTCTCATCAAAAAAATACTCCCAAGCATGAAAATAATTATAATTTTTCTGTAATTTTTCTAACAAAATATGAGGTATGATGTACCTTTTGTTTTGGTTGGTTGAAGAGTCATGGACCAAAATTCATACATTAGTTTCCAAAGCGCAATTTTCTATAGAGAGCAACGCCAATTTGTATGTAAGTACGGAGCGTAAAAATGGACCGAAATGATTCAGACAAGAGATTTGGGGTGCTTAGGCACAGTTCATCCCCAAAACATTTAGGCTTAGAACTCTGTCTACTCCGAACAAGCTGATAAGATTCTGTTTTGCTCTGTTGAAAGATCATGTATTGACTATGGTCTCTCTACTTCCTATAGTTTACGTACTTTAAATTCACAAACAGATAGTTCACCAGTCGAGTTGGTTTTCTAAACAGTTTTAATATATAAATGCTCTTGTTAAAAAATGTTCTTAACTCATCCAGTAAGTTACAAATAAATGAAAAGGAGACGTATCGAGACGTTCATTCTTATAAGTCGAAAACGACACACAGTTTACCAAAAAATTACATAATAAACACAAATGAAAGAAGAAAAGAATCATGACAGCTTTCCAAAAAACTTTCAACAGATTCCTGGCCGGCGATGAACAACTGTATAATATTCTCACTTAGTATAACCAAAAATTTATTGCCTATTATTAGCCTGCAAGAAACATAATAAATCCATTGGTATATATGAATAATATTATCTTCAACAACTTAAAAATGAGAGAAAGAAACCTTTTTCAGGAATTTTTCATGAATCTTTAACGCTTCTTTACACGCTTTTTTCGCATCAAGATTACCCGCAATGTCTCCTAATATCTGCAACACAACATAAACTTGAAGTGTTACTAGTATGGTTTAACGATTTTGAGAGAGAAGGAGAGAGAAAGAGACCTGAACAACGTCGTCTAGGCCTTTAGCTTCCTTCAAGAGACGTTTGTTCTTTGTCTGCAGAACGCTAGCGACCACAAAAACAGCAAGTGTATTGCGATGTTGTTCGTTCTGTCCACTGTTTATGTTTTTCCTCTCAAACTTGCCATACCGTTTTAGTATCTTGGGATCGGCTGCTGCATTGTTTCGGTTTTCTACTTCCTCATATGTTGCAAACATGGTTGGATTGTACTCCATAGCCCACATCAGCTGCAACCATAATCCATCTCACATTTATCCAAACAACAGAAAACCCCAAAAAATAGACGTATAAACACACAGCAAGGTCTTGCCGGCTTCACATACAATTATAGCAAGTATAAAATCAGAAACCAACAGTAGAAATGCAGAAACTGGATATAAAGAAGGAGTGTTGGTGTTGGTACCTCCCAAAGGTACAAAGCGTCAAGGAAGGAGAATTCTCTCCTGAAAAGTACCATCAACATCCGTATGGCAAACAGATACTCCCCACCATCAAGATCCTCTGTCACGTTAAAAATGAATTTAGCTCACCAACAAGAAGAGTATATGTAACAGCATAATGCTCTTACCTAAATGTTGGTGGAGCCGAGGATCAACCGTTTTAATGACCTGTGAGAGTACACCCAGCTGATTCTGGACACCCATTGATGTTGCTGTTGCCCTGAAATTTTCTCTCTGAAATTCAAGAAAGCAATACAATTAACGGTCTGGTGATGACGAAACATGAGAAGGCGTGTCATAGATTATTACTAGTCTTCGCATTGCACGCTCAAAGCACCAGAAAGCATCGGCTTCATTGTCAAAGAGGATTATCATCGGGGAACATATATCATTCATTCCTATATGAGTAACAAAGTGGATCGGTTTTTTGTTTTTTCGTCACAAAAAGGTTAATCGTTGAACAGCAAGTACACTTACCCTGAACATAACCGATATCAAGATTCAACCACGTATATATGGCTAGAACATCCCATAGTTTGGACTGATTGGTAGCATTCTCGTAAAAGGAGAGATACCTATCTGTTCTAGCAACGTCAAGGCCTGGAACAAATATTTATTTTTTAAAAGGTAAAATCTGATGCTTAAAGCAAGTAAGAAGATGGCGGTATGTAAAGGCATACCGATCTGATGCAGTGAGAGCATCCATTGGAGCACAGTCTGGTCTGTAATGGTGTTCTTGACAACCCAACCTTGATGTTGTAGAGAAGTTTCATCAATGGGTAAGCCATTTTCAGAGACGACAGGCATGGTGATGTAGTTGGCGGTACCAAGGACAGGAACCATTTTCTTACATTCTTCTTTCCAAGAAGCGTACTGTAGCCTTCTTTGATCCCTGAGCTTGTTCCTTTGGTCAAAAGTGCTGTCAGGATCATAGCAACCTAGCAAAAACTCCCAAACAGCACCCTTGATGGAGGGATGAATACCCTGAGAGAAGAAACAAGGCAAGTGAATGTGAATAAGAAGATAGAGATATTATTATTATAGGATAAAAGTATAGACTCACCCCTCGCTGTATACGCCTAAGCACTTTTTCCATATCCAAACGGCCATCCTCGGTAAACGCAGCGTGCCACCTTCTAGCACTTAGAGTTTTACCAGCCTGCAAATGACCATAATATGATTTCTTGAACAAGTCATGGAGAAATGAAAATAAAAATGAAAAACACAAACCCTTGATTTGAAACGGGTCCTTGGAACATCTGCTTGACATTCAGGTCTAACTGGAAAAAAACCTTGCAAATCTTCTCCTCCTGATTTCCACATCAAATCATCCACCTTTCTTTTTTTTTTGTCAAACCAAACTCAGAGGCAAATCAATCATCGTTAACAGAATTCGAAGGTTCAATAATACATCATCATTTTAGGAATTTGACTGAATTGCAAAGAGTAGGAGGAATGTACATACATAGAGACAGACAGACAAAGATTGAGATCCTAAACAAGCGGAGGCTCGACAATCTTCAGACACAAAACATGCTATTTCTAGGAGCACGACGACGACGACTCTGCTCAATAATGGGCCGATCTAAGTATAATGGGCTTTTGAATGCAGCATCATTTTAAAACCCTAGTTATAAAATCTTTAATAATCTCTTCTCTCCGATCTTCTTCTTCTGCTGGCGAAGGCGAAAATGGTGAGAGCTGTTCATCTTCGTGGTATACTAGTGTAAGCTCAACGACTGAATTTGTGATATTGTTTTGGTGAAGGGTTTCAAGAGGTTCGTGGAGATTGGAAGAGTGGCACTTGTTAACTACGGCCAGGATTACGGAAAGCTCGTTGTCATTGTCGATGTTGTCGACCAGAACAGGGTAAGTTCCATTTTCATCAACTATATTACACTAAGTAAGAATTTGTGTGGTAACCATGTTTGCATTTTAGGCACTTGTGGATGCCCCAGACATGGAGAGGATCCAGATCAATTTGAAGAGGTTGTCTCTCACTGATATCCTCATTGATATCAACAGAGTCCCTAAGAAGAAGAATCTTATTGAGGCAATGGCCAAGGCTGGTGAGTTGTTGTTGTTGTTGCACCCACTTCAATTTTTTATTATTTCTTCTGGAGCTCATTTTATTATAATCAATGCAGATGTGAAGAACAAGTGGGAGAAGAGTTCTTGGGGTAGGAAACTTACTGTGCAGCAAACAAGAGCTGCTCTCAATGACTTCGACAGGTTCAAGGTCATGCTGGCCAAAATCAAGGTTGGTTTCTTTTTCTACTCAGACTTAATCTGCTACCTCATTCATCATACGTTTCTCTTCACATCTGGTTGTTGCAGAGGGCTGGTGTTGTGAGGCAGGAGCTTGCTAAGCTGAAAAAGGACATCACTGCTTGATTTTCTAATCATCGCTCTCAATTTCTTATTTGTGATTTTCTTTTTACCTTGGATGCATGGATTTTTTGGAGTTGCTCTTATCTTCTGTTGGAGATTATCATATTAGGATGCAACAACACATTAGATGAAAAAAGAATGAACTGAAATTATTTACCATTTACACTTTTCAATTTGTCTTACCACCAAATATGATCAAAGAAATTAGTGGAAACTCACTTCTATTCGGTTAATCATTATCGCTCTCAGTAAAACGGAAAAAACGAGTTCATATTGCTCAGTTCATAATATTATTGCACCTTTCTCCTTTTACAACCTCCGGGAGATTTCTCTTGAGCATGCGTGTAAAGCCTTCGACAAAAGTAGAGAACCAGCTTCCGGGAGATTAACATTGCAGCAGCCGTAAATAGTTAGAAATAGCAGATACCCTCCTCTAATTGATTATGAGAGTGCTGAGCTTAAAAGAGAGAGAGAGTCATTAAGTTCAAAACACTAATTAGAGATGATAATTACATTCAAAATATATACAAAAAACATTCATATTCATACATCTTGATTTTTAAGAGAAAACTATAATACTTGAGAAAAGTGAACAAAATTAGTTTAGTGTTGCCAGTAAGAATAAGACTTCGTCTTGAAGATAGCACGCCTAAACTTTGGGACACAACTCAATTCCAAGCAAGACTAAACATAACTTCTTTTTAGTCTTAGCAAGCCTCAGATTCTTCATGCTTTGGCCTCACTTCAAGCTCCGGTGGCAGAAGTTTCAGAAAACTTCCCTGAACCACCGCCGGAGTAGGAGGAGGTCGATCACAAGGCGGTCTCGTTGATGTTTCCGATGAATCCGATGATCCACTATCTATGCAACAGTTCAAAAACATAAAACATTCAAGACTCATCTTTCAACAGATTCACATGGAGATAGGCACAGAGGTGTATACCGAAGAGTGCTTTGACCATTGGTCGTTTCGTCTTATTCTTCTTCTTTAACTCCGCTACAAACGCACATAAAAGAATTAGTAACATTTTAAACTAATGTCAATCGAAGGCATGAACCAGTGATCAAGTGTGTACCCATTCCAGGAACTTGGTAATCATTAACGATCTCAAAGTTCTTGTAAGTGTACCCTACAAAGTTTATGTCCTTTGACGACAACATCTGCAAAAGTAGAAAGCCAAATCAGAGGAAATGTAATAAGAAAGCTATCTTGAATCTTTGCAATTGTGTTCAAAAGATAGGAAGTATGGTTTTGCCTTCCTCCATGGGCCAGACTTGGATGACGTTTGGGTTTGCGATTCAGACTGCATTACCAAATAAAACAAACGTTTTAATCATTTTCAGTCTATGATCACAAATGAGAAACTAAACACCCTCTTATGTTTTCCATCAAGTCCAAAGGAAATAAGATGAGATAAATGATTTTTCACCTCGTCAAATTTCTCAAAATTCTGAGTGTCTAAATCGTCGTTGACCTCTGGAACAAACGCTGCATCCATATCGAATATTGTATCCCAATCAACAGTTTCAAACCATGGATGAGCCTGCAAATGCAAGAAAACAACTCATTCATCTAATCTTGACAGGTTTTGGATTATAGATTGAACTCAAGTTGCATTAAAAAACACAGCTGCGTAGTCGAGAAGCTCAAAGCCTCTTCATGCACCTAAAAAAGAAGAAGCTTTTAAAGGACACCTTTATTTCATCAGCACCTTTGGAACCAAGCCTACGTCTGACACTGCACAGAAGACTGTTGATAAGATCCTTTGCATCCCGCGACAATATTGCTTCCTCTGGAAACTTCAAATGACTTTTCCAGTTTACTATCTGCAACGGGAATATGTCAGTGTCAGTGGAAGGAAAAGTTCAAACATTCTTGTGTTGTTTTCTGTTCTTTCCCTTCTCAGTTTTCTATAGTTTAGGAGCATATTACCTTTCTACATGTTGACATAGGATCATCTGAATAAAACGGTGGATAGCCTACTAGCATTTCGTACATGATAGCTCCCAGAGACCACCTACAGAGCATTATATTGAGCAAGCTGCATTAGCGTCCTATGCAAGGTGCAAATGTAGACAATGTCACCAAATACTGCATCATCGGCTTGATGACAGAATTAGAAGACAAAATACAGCTACAGATAATAGACTAGGACTTATTAGCATTTAATCCTCCTTTCTTAACATGATCTGGCTCAGAACCGCTAAACAAGCGTGCAAAAGCCCCTAGCCAATGTACTAACTAATCGGCACAACACATATTCTATGATGGTGGCACTTGGAAAAAGAGTCTCAACTGCTTACCAGTCACACTCCATCCCATAGCCTTTCTTCAATAGAACTTCTGGAGCTATGTAATCTGGTGTGCCAACTGTAGAATAAGCCTGTAATTTCATGTGTTAATAAGTACACACGGAGCGAGAAACTCTATCAAAATTAAAGTCTTAGAAGGTGAATTTAGAGCCTTACTAGCGTTCTCCTGTTCCTCTGCCAGTGTTCAAGTTGTTCCTGTTGTGTGCGTTTTGGAGCAGCTGCTCCGGCTTCTTGCTCCGTAGCTCCATTCGAATTGTTAGAAAAATCGTTTTCTTGAATGGCACTGCAGTCCAAAGGTTTACACAATCCAAAATCTGACAGCCTCAGATGCCCATGTCTGTCAAGCAGCAAATTGTCCGGCTTGATATCCCTGCAAAAAGAAAAAGATAGGTTTTGTCAAACTTAAGCAAGAGATAAATAAATGGTGGTTGGTTTAGTCTCACAGAACCTGTGGATATAATTGTGCCTGTGGATGGACTCGATAGCGAGAACAGTCTCAGCAACATAGAACTTGGCCTCTTCCTCTGTCAAAGTATCTTTGCGCATCAGGAGAGTCATCATATCCCCGCCAGGCAAATACTCCATGACAAGGTAGAGATGGTCATCATCTTGAAAGGAACAGTAGAGCTTCACTATGTAGTTACTATCCACTTCGGCAAGTAAGTTCCTCTCTGCTCGCACATGCTCAACCTTTGAAAAAAGTAAAGAGTGTTAAGGATGATTGCAGAGAAGAAGCATTAGGTAGGGAAGTCTCACCTGGCCTCTGCGGAGCATCTCTGCCTTCTTGAGTTTTTTCATTGCATAAACTTGACCAGTAGTCTTTTCTTTACAAACTCTAACCTCCCCGAAAGCGCCTTTCCCGATCATTGTAAGCAAATCAAAATCAGCAACGCCTAACTTATGCCTTTGAAGGCGCATGTACTCTGTCTCCTTCTTCTCAAGAAACTTGAGAAGGTTGTTTTGATCCTCTTCAGAGACATCAGCGTCTGCAAGCTTCTGCTCTAACATGCTTCGCCTGAAGAAGAAAAGTTAAGCAGAAAAAGGCTGTACAGAATAGGAAGATTATAGTATAAAGTACCTTTCTTTCCTCTCTTGGAGAATCTTCATCTGCTCTTTGTAATGATTCTCAATGTACTGTTTGGCAGCAGCAACTTTCTGTTTGGTGGTGTTGGAGACAGCATCTTCGTCAGTTTCATGGTGGGGCTCATCGGCAGAGACATTACTTCCACCACCTGAACCACCCTTACATCTGGATTCTCCACGCATTTGACGCTTCTGAAACCAACCCTTTGCAGAATCCATCTTGCTTACAAACTAAATCCTAGGAGGAATGACTAACAAATCTGGAATTGTGAAATGAAAAAGAGAGAGAGGAATTCGAAAGAGCGGTTGATATAACAAAGATCAATGTGTGCCTGTTGTTCTTACCGTGATTTTCTCTCATGCTTTCTTTCATGCATACTCCTTTTTCCCAAAAAAACTAATGGACACTTTTTTCAGAATTTTTTGGGTTCAGGAATTTAGACTAATTGATTTATTTCATACTAAAAGAATTTCTTTCATTTTTGGTTCTTCGTTACCTGCCTTCAATATGTATTTGCATTTTAATTAATGTTTGACTAGTTGATGATTACCAAACCAAAATTATGAATTAAGATTTAATAATAACTTGTTGGTAAAGAAACAGTCCTTCCCAATGACAGCTTTTCTTCCTAAATGCCCAATTCAACATAAAAAGTCTCTCTCAAAAGCCAAAACAAATAAATTTTGAATCAGTAGTACATATTTTATTCATACAACAACATTTGTTAATTTTGATTAATTCTGTTTCCATTCAACTATTGTAAATCATTAAAAGAAAAAAAAATGAAGAAACTCATTTTTTTTTTTTCCAACTGAAAAATGCAATGAAAGAGAAAAAGAAAGTTGCAGAGATTGTTACAAAGAAGGAAAAGAGAAGTAAATTACAAAGAGAAAAAGAGCATACTAATAAGGAGGATACATGGAATTAGATACCTCCAAGAGGTTGTTGATAGCTTGAGATTGGTAGAGGAATGAATATAGGTTGAATGATGTTTGAGAAAATTTACCCCATGCTGCTAAATAACAAATATGCACAATGAGTGGTTTAAGCCGCAGGTCTGATGAGTGGAAAGGGGGGCAATCTCAGCACAGCTTCTTCTGTCTCCATCGGGTCCGATCTCAGAATCTAACAACCACTATGTTATAAACACAACAGATCAAATCCAAATGTAGGAATAAGAGATGGATCCTTACGGGGTCCTGAAGAACAGGTTTGGTGTCATCAATGGCAGGTCTGAACGGAGGTTTCTTATCTTCGCTCTTCGATCTCGCCGGAGTCTCCATTGATTTCTTCATTTACCGATTCTGACCTTTTACCGATTTTCTTCTGTGCTAAGGGTTTGGGCTTTTAAAAGTTATGTAAAGCCCATCTTGTTAACTCGACGACTTTATTAATATACATTGACGGGGAGTCGCCCAAACCCTAATCTCTGTCTCCTCCTCCTCCTGCAATTCAGAAACCAGAAAGGTACCATCATCTTCTTCTCTGAAATCTTTATCCTTTTTTGTTCTCCAGCTCTAATGTTTATTTTTATTTTTATTCCACAGGAATTAATCCACCATGTATCTCCAGTGCTATATCAACGAGAAGGGTGAGAAGGTTTACACCACTAAGGTACCTTTACTTTGCCTCATCTCGTCTTTCTTTGTGTGTATGTTTTTGTTTATCTTGTTCTTGTTCTTGCTCTGTGTTCCTGGTTCGGAAACAAATTCTCTGTTTCTGTTAGTGTTTCTATTAACTAGATGAGAATAATTAATTATCAAGTGCCTGATCTTAGATTAGATTAGCATACACCTTACGTAAAACTCATTTTCAGCATATTCGTCTTTCCTTTTGCTTGTTTCATTCTTTAACCTTTACTACATACATTCTCTGTTTTTATCTCTATATACCACTTGATTTTCTTTGCTCACTGTTTCCGTTTACAAAATGTGTTTGTTATGACTTTATGCTTAAACATCTAATCAAACTCCTTCTGCAGAAGGAATCACCGCTCGGCTTAGCCACTGAATCTGCCCATCCAGGTAAATATTGTCTTTGCTTTCATCAAAGAAGAGACCATTTGAGTTTAAACTAAAAGAAGTATTTGTTTGTGCTATCACAGCCCGATTCTCCCCAGACGATAAGTACTCAAAGCAGAGAGTTGCATTGAAGAGGAGATTTGCTCTCTTGCCGACCCAGCACGCACCTGTCAAGTACTGAAGCTATGTTTTGCTTGTTTTGATCTTCTATTGCTATGTGGGTCTCTTAATGAAATGTTTCCTTTTAACTGTCTTTGTATGTCTTCAGAACAATTTACTTATTATCATTGTCGTGAAAACTTGAAAGAATTACATCTTTTTCAGACTTCCCAACTTTGATTACCAATCAGAAAGCTATGCAATAACTTCTAATGTTGGAACCAGAATTTATGAATGGTGAAGGCTATGCGTGTTAACTAGATAAAAATATGTTCTGTAACAAGTATAATTCATTGTCATATATGTGTTGTGGGAAACATAAGACCATCTGCAGCCTCGGTGTGCATTGATTTATCATGAAGTTGTTATAATTTGTGTGCAATGAATTTGTCCAATGTGGAAAATACCGCTCACTAGCTCAGAAGGAGATCCAATATCTAAGGTTTGCAAAAGATATAGTGCAATACAGTAAATGAAACTACAAAATTAAACTCGGCTGCGATAATATTGCGGTGACGTGGCAAGAGTGGAAAGGGCGATTTCGAAGGCCACTTAAAGCGCATTTTTGCACATCGACGATGGCGTCGCCGGTGGTCACACCGAGAGATGTCCGATCATCGGGGAGCGTAGATGAGTTAACTGGTTGTGGATTTTTTTAGTGCGAAACAGATTTCAGATGTCGGGGATACGGGTTTCGGAGAACAGATCTTGGGTTCGGGGGGGGGGGGGGGGGGGGGGGGGGGGCC
>OVAP01002507.1:0-19236 GCA_900406295.1 Aurinia saxatilis
CAGAACTTGATAATGAAAGCTTTACTATTTATAGTTTAGTAGAATTTGATTCCAAAACTTAATGCCTATATTGATTGGTTGATCAGCCCCATAGGTTCTCTGTCTGAAAATATATATGTTAGAGTTAACTCGGATATCAATCGAACTAGACTGGCTAAGCCTGACCATAAGGATAGTCAGTTAATAGTGATTTTAACTATATAGCTTTAACTAGGATATTTACACAAGCCACTACCCTGAATAATTCAAATCGTGACCCTCTGATGCATTGCCTGATTTCCTGACGCCTTTAATATTTAAGTAATCTCACATTTTATTTTGTTCTAGCATTTGCAGGCATCAATCGATCGAACGCATTATCTCTTTATTTTGTGTGCGGAGGTTTTATTTCATGTTATGAACAAAGCTAAGAAAGATGGAAGATTGACAGGAGTACGCCTTACAAAGAATTGTCCATCTATTCAACACTTGCTATTAGCGGACGATAGCTTCTTTGTTATTAAAGCTACATTGCCAGAATGTTCAGAATTTCTACGTTGTTGGCAAATATATGGAGAGGCCTTGGGACAAGAAATAAATTTTCAGAAGTCTGCTATAACATTTGGAGTGGATATCGACCCTCATATGTGAGTTTTGATGATGAGTTTCTTAGGTATTTAGACATAGGGAGGCCATGGTATGTATTTAGGATTACCATAGAGTTTCAGTGGGTCTAAGCAACAATTATTGGCTTTCATTACGGAGAGATTGACTAAGAGACTATCATGTTGGTATGCTAAGACTCTATCCTTGGGAGGAAAGGAGATTTTGCTTAAATCTGTACCTATGGACCTTCCAGTTTGTGCGATGTCTTGTTTTAAGCTCACGAAGCACCAATCTCGTAAAATTACTGAATCGATGAAGAATTTTTGGTGGAATGCTACAAAGGAACGACGCAAAATACATTGGGTTTCATGGAAAAATATGTGTAAAGCGAAAGGAAAGGGCGGTCTTGGGTTTCCAGATTTGGAAAACTTTAATAAGGCTTTGTTAGCCAAACAAGCATGGCGTGTGCTTAATGAACCTAATTCTTCGTTGGCGCAATTATACAAAGGAAGATATTTTGCGAACCAAGACTTTTTGAGTTGCGGACTGGGTATAGGCCTTCGTATGGGTGGCGGAGTGTATTGCATGGTAAAGAACTACTAAGCCAAGGATTAATGCGTTCTATTGGTAATGGTCAATAGACACGGGTATGGCTTGATCCATGGGTTATGCATGGTCAACCAAGAAGACCTTACAATAAAGAGAGTTGTATGAATGTGAATCTCAAAGTAGCATCGTTAATCACTCCGGACATAGAATGTGATATGGAGAAGCCGATGTCTATTTTCTTGCCTAAAGATATCGAGCAAATTAGCCAAATATCTATAGGAGACAATGCAGCTTCATACGTTTGGGCTTATAGCAAGACAGGTTCATACTCGGTGAAAAGCAGTAACTGGCTCTTATCCCATCCTTGGAGTATAACCCAATATGTCCATCTCAAACCCGGGTTAATGATATTAGAAACAGAGTATGGCACCTAAAAATAGAACCAAAGATTAAACTATTTCTATGGCGAGCATTATCAAGTGGTTTAGCGGTGACAGAACAGCTAAATGTTCGAGGGATGCCGGTGAATGTTCAATGCCGTATCTTTGCTAACCAGTCCGAGACAATTTCACATGTACTATTTGAATGTGACGCAGCTCAGGATCTCTTACGATTAGAACATGTTCCGGCTCCAAGCTCTGGTTTTTCTTCATCTCTTGAAGATAACACTGAATTTGCTCTCGATTTAATCTCTAACCTATCAATCCCGAAACAAACTCGTCGAGCTATTCTTTGGGTGCTATGGATGATTTGGAAGAATATAAACCAAAATTTATATGCGCAAACCCATCGTGAACCTTCTAGTAAGGTTCAAGAACTCTTCCAAGAGACGGAAGTATGGTTTCAGGTTCATAGTGATGTGACACATCAAACGCAGAGGACTACTACAAATGCGCCATAAGTTACTTGGTCCCCTCCATCTCAGGGGTCAATAAATAGTAATATTCATGCATTTTGGAGTAATGCGTCTCACCACTTTGGAGGAGCATGGATAGCTCGAGACTATCATGGTAATCTTCTATATCATGTGCGGGATGCTTTTCTTAAAGCTCCCAATCGTATCATGGCGGAGTTGAGGTGTGTGGTATGGAATTTACAAAGTTTGAAAGATCTACATATTCCCGAGGTTATCATACGTCAGATTGCTCGGCTGCAATGGAAGCTATTATGAAACCTCATATGTGGCCAATGTACAGAAATATGATAGCTCGAGTCCACACTTTGGTCTCGCATGTTTTGATTACGTTCTCTTTCAACTTGTATCAAGAGGTTCTAATACAATAGCACACGATATATCTCGAAGTGTTACTAGGGATGGACGGTTTCAATCATATCTCTCCTCAGGTGGTCCAACATGGTTACATGAGCTGTTGCATCAGGAAGCTAGGCGGAGCACATAGACAAACTTTATTTAAGTTTGTTATGCTTTCATTTGTTGGCTTTATTTAAGTTCTCTTTAAACTTTGTATTGAAACTCTCTCGGGTGAATTAAAAAAAAATTACATAAATTTCTCCACGACTAAACAACATTTGCGTTTTGATCGAACATATATATGTGAAAGGTGATGAGAGATAAAATCAACCATTAAAACATATGTGAAAGGTGTAAAGCACTTCAAGACATAGATAAACTCTATTGTCCAGGCATTTTGTTTTTGTTTTTCCCCATTCTCTAGTATGCATAGAGAGTCTTATGTATTTTCTTTACTTCCAGGCTTACACAAGACCAACCAGGTTTAATAATCAAAAAAGGAAATGTTGATAATCATAAAATTAAAAACTGATTATCAGAACGAAAAACAACGAACAAGACAGAACCAGTAAAATAGAAAAAGAACAAAGCACATTCAAATCAAGTATCACTTTGTTAGAGAATTAGAGAAGAACAAAAGACATTTTGTATTGTTAATCTGAAATTTTTTACAAAACTTTTTGGATTCCACAACCCGCCATAATGCAACATTTCACTTGTTGATTTCATATGGATTGCTGTACAGGGATTTCATTATTTGCAAGAATTAAATGAATTCTCGGGGTGTAGAAGCAAAATTTCTTTTTATCTCTGCTGCGATTCTTGACTGCGCCCCACACGGTCTATGCTTTCTGAACCAGTAATGTCAATAAGAAACAATCTTGCCTCATTAGTAAGCATTTAGCATATCAAGTATGACCTACAAAGAGTTGTAATTTGTGACAAACAGAATTTTGTAGAGTTTTGTATGCTTCGACCAAATATATCATTTATTACAAATCATGTAGTGAGTAGTGTGTACAGAAATTCAAACAACCGAAACTTTACGAAACCTTGAGGCATCTTCGACTCCCTATGTATGAATCACTCGAAACCGAAAGAAAGAGAAGAACAAAAATCGAAAGTAGCTTTTTATTGATGAGAGACGATGATACACAAAAGTTTATCCCTTTTGTATTTAACCGCAAGAGCACAGCAATTATCGGTTATAGTACTAAGGGTATCGAATCCACAAGGACCAATAAATTGCAAACTAAATTAATAAACTCCAAATTAATTATTGGACAGGGGTTTTAAATCACTAATTATCAATGACTAACAGATTGTGGGAATTTAAACAATTAATGGCAAGGCTAGGCTTTTGGGACTTCAGATTTACACTCAAAACAGTAACCAGACGCGTCGATCGACATCAATAAGGTGTCAATCGACACCGCACAGGAAATTCAGGTACCAACTTAATTCTTGAACATGAAAACATAATGTAATACATACCAACTTCCATTGAGTATGTAATCTATGATTAAGACCTAGAAAAAAAAATTCCTTTGTGAGTTCTAAGGGATTAATCATGCATTAATCCTAAGTTCAATTGTTCATAGATTATCTAAGCCAAATTCCTTTGTGAACAGATAATCTACTCCTACTAAGATTTGTTCCAGCAATTACTAANGTTCATAGATTATCTAAGCCAAATTTCTTTGTGAACAGATAATCTACTCCTACTAAGATTTGTTCCAGCAATTACTAACACTTCCATGTATAATAATTACCTATGATCTAGACTCTAGGTGATCAATCAAGAGCTAGTATAAAACTTAATGTAGAGGAAGAATTAAAGGTTCAACCTAAATTTACCATATGGCTATCAATTCTTCATCTAAATCCTAGGAACCCTAAGCCTAACAAGAGATCTACTCAGACATGGCTAAGCAAGACATCAAGTAATTAATTGAAAAGAACATGCAATAAGATAACCAAAGAGGGTCTAAGAATTCTCCCTTATAAAAACTCACAAAAGATAAAAATAAAGTATAAGCCTAAACAATGGCTGTAGAAAATTATTTATAGGGTCTAGGACGGATTTTAGGTTTAGGGAATTAATCATAAAAAATAAAGAAAACTCTTCATCTCGAGATTTAAGGAAAGATTGCATTTTCTATACAGGGTGTCTCAACACCAGGGTGGTGTCGATCGACACCTCCTCTGGTTCTTGCCATTTTTCTTCGTTTCCTTATTTTGTCCTCAAACTCCATTTTGCTCCATAATTCTTATAGATCCTTCCCAAGCTCCAAACCTCGACCATGCACATAAAATGACTCACTTGGACTCTAATAATAATATATAGACTCTAAAAAATAAATAATTATATGTTTATAATAATAAAAACCGGTAAAATACCAGATATATCAGACGAATAGCTATTCGAGATGTGAAAAATCCATTACTACCTAGGACTAGCGATTCTATTTATACTCCTAGCTAAACCGTCTTAAGACTTAGGGTTTTTCCTTTTCGCTATGGGCCGTCTTCCATTTCCTTGTCGACAGATTCTCGGATAGTTTTCATTTCTCTGATTCGTTACGTCTTTCATTTTGTCGATATTCTTGTGGATAACTTCAATTCCTCCGAGATGCTCCAAGAAGGTTTCCTTTTCGTCAAGGGACAAAGGAAAACTTCCTTTTTCGTAGCAATGTGCTTGAATCTTTTAGTATGTCGGTTTACGAAAGGCTTTCCTTCGATACATTTCACGATAGTGAGAGTTAGAGATACTTCACGAATCACTCGTTCTTGTTAGAACTGATTTGCTTTGACTTGTCATGATCGTGGGAGAGTATCGAGAGATCGGTCTGGGACCCGTGCATGTTCTACGGGTTGCGGAATGGTTCGACCATGATGATAGGCGACCCGTGCATGTCAACGGGTCGCGGGAAGAGCTCAGGCGCAACAAAGGCGACCCGCGCACGTCCACGGGTTGGGGGAAGAGCTCGGCCGCGACGAAAGGCCACCCGTGGAACATCACGGGTCGCCGGTGTGAGGCACCATGCCGAAAGGCGCCCGTGGTTCCATTATGGTTCGCGAATTTTCTTTTGAAACGTTGTTAGGCGACCCATGGATGTTCTAAGGGTCGCGAGTTGAAGTTTTGTATGAAATTGATTCCCCGATGGCTCAATTTTCATGTTCATATGATCGAAGGATCAAGTTTCATCAAGATTTTATCTCTCGATGGTTCAGTTTCATGCTCGTAAAATCGAATGATCAAGTTTTGAATGAAATTGAGTTTCTCGAAAGCTTGTATTTGCAATAGGCGACCCGTGGAAGCTTCACGGGTCGTGGATCATGCTCAGCATGACGAAAGGTGACCCGTGGATGCTTCATAGGTCGCGGATCAAGCCTTTCTCGACGAAAGGCGACTCGTCGAGCTATTTCAATTCTCCGAAAATAGTCTTGTATGAAATTGAATCCTTTTTGTTTCAGCCTCATACTCGTATGATCAAGTTTTCCCTTGAAGACTCATATATCGAAATGACTCTTTCGATATTTCAATAGAGAATTTCTCGTATAGAGTGTTGATTAGGATTATCTCGACGAACAATCCCCCTTATGACTGTTGGTACCTTGGATCGATAGTCATCCTAGCTTATAGCTCGTGTTCGTATTTTTTCAAGGACACTTTGTCATTTTAAGCTTTCAATCTTCCGAGGTGGAATCCGACCCCCCACAATTAGCCCCCAACTCTTCATTACTTGTTAGCTATGGAGAATCCGGGTGTAGTTTGAAGATTGATGCATAGTTATTAGTCGTAAGCCGTAGGAGGTACTTGATTGTTGTTTTATCGGGGATGAGAGTGTCATTCTGCGGGTTATGATCCCGAATGTTGCCGCGAAACATGTAATGTTGATATAACATATATATTTTTTGTAAGTCATGGAATTCGGCCTAGAAATGTTAGTTGCGAATTTTACACTAGATGGTGCTCTTGCTTATTCCGGACGATGATAGTTGGTTGCTTTGACTTGATCCGTAGGAATCATCGCTAGTGGCGTTTCAAGAGCCATTCCTTCTGGATAGTAATTGGTTAATGGCAAGGAAGTGACAAGAGGAAATCCACGAAGAAGGCTTAGGTCACATGAGTTGCTACTCCTCTCGTGGTACTACCCGATGATTGTCCGGCTGATAGTGAATTCAATATTCGTAGCATGATGAATGACTTGGGTAACCCTTCCTCCGGTAAATTATGTCTTAAAAGTCTTTGGAGATACGAATGGATTGTTCGAGCTGATGACGATGAACTCAGATGGTTTGAATCTCTTGAAGACTTGTCTATTTCGACAAAGTCATGGTTATGTTTGATGAGACAAAATTGAGGAATTGCAATCCGTTCGACGGATTAAATCCATTCGACGGATTGATCAGCGGAATGCTTGTTGTGTCTTTAGGGATGGATGCCCTTGATGTCGTAGATTGGTTAGCTGTTTTGAATCAAGAATTTAGTAAAGAGAATGTGTGAACTATTAGTCCAATGGATAGACAATCCAGGTGTTTGTTGGGTTTTTAGGGACCGAGTTTATTGAATCTCATCTCCGAGTATGACGATGCGTTAGAGCTTAGCTTGCATTGTTATGCTAGCATTGACGATGTGTCAAGGAGATTTTTCCCACGAGATGTTCTGCGACTAGCGTATTATCAGGGTTTCAATGGATCACTTTTAATGGTCGAAGCGATCGTGTTTTTTGTGGAAAATAGCTTAAACCGGATATGATCTCACCTTGTGATGTTGCGTAAAAAATGTGCCTATGACTGGGTTTCTAAGACGAGTATTTCTTCCACATCCCCATTCTACATTAGTAAGACTGCTCCCGACAATAATCGTCACGCGAGACATTTATAAACGTGGTATATACCACTGTTGTGATCAGCAACAATAGGGTGTTTTTATACGCCAGAAGGCATAAGAACATTCCTTTTGTGAGCTGTGATTAGATTGTTTAGTTCTAGCACTAATTCTTCGATGGCTTGCATTTCAAGAGCCCCCATATGGACCATCGTCGAAATAGCCCTCATAGTTTTTTGTTATGCTATTTTGTTCTTGTTTATAGTCAGCAAATACCTATTAGCTTTCTCTCGCTATCAGGTTTGCTCTCTTCTTATAATAACTTAGATGTTCTCAATTTCAACTTGCAGGATAACAAGAAAAAGAAAAAAATCAATAATAAAGCATTGGTGTGAAGTGTAAACAGTGAAGCGTGTACTAGTATGATTGAGCAATAAGTCAGGAGTCTCCGGCTGACTCGGAGACTTTCCCCTTAACCCTTCTAAACCAAGTTTGTCTTAGCTGGCTCCTGCTGGCTACTAATGCCAATAGTGTATTAATCATTTTTTATATATTTCTCACACGCAAACTACGTATATTTTTCTGTATTAGAAATATTTTTAGCTCTTAAGTCAAGACAGAAAAAAACATGTCAAAATATTTAAATGTTTTTTTTGGTGGAAAATCAACTAATAAGATGTTGTACTTAAAAAAAAACTTTAAATAGACCACGTTTGTGCCTAAAACGCGTGGTTACTGATGCGGCTCACGAAGTCTCGTCGTGGAGCTTTTGTTATCGAGCCCTATCATTAGCCAAGTAGGGGGGCAGCTTCGAACCACAAACTTTATTGACTCAGTTTTAGTGGCTCCATAAAGTTTGACCCTTACCCTTCATGATTCATTCCTTCACTGTCACGTTAACCAAAAAGGCTATACTTGAGGTCTAAGCAATCTCGCAACACTACAACGACGACTCTTACTCTTTTTTTAATAATGCTCAACATTATCACTTGTGTTTTTTTATAAATAAAATTTTCAATTTCCTCAGTTGCTGCTTACTTGTTCTGCAGTCTTAGCTGTAAAATTTTGTATATAAAACTCTCCACGAACTCTCCACACACACCGAGACAGAACAAACACAGGGGAGAAACTGATTTTAATGGCGGAATTAATTGGAGAATCCTATTGGCTTCTGTTTTTTGCTGCATCAACCACATTTCTTGCCTTCATTATCTTACTCTTTTTCGCGGGAAAGAGAAGAGAGCCTCATAGACTCCCTCGAGGAAGTAGAGGATGGCCTTTGATCGGAGACACATTCGCTTGGCTCAATGCTGTCTCCGGTTCTCATCCTTCAAGCTTCGTCGAGCAACAAATCAAAAGGTTCGATTTTTACATCTTCTTGATTTTTTGTTGTAATTATAAGCAAATTCTGTTCTGTTTTTTCTACAATTCTCAGTTATAGATGTTATTTTGAGTTTAGGTATGGGAGGATATTCTCGTGTAGCTTGTTTGGGAAATGGGCAGTGGTATCGGCAGACCCGGCTTTTAACCGGTTCATAATGCAGAACGAAGGCAAGCTGTTTCAATCTAGTTATCCAAAGTCTTTCAGGGATTTGGTTGGGAAAGATGGAATCATTACGGTGCATGGTGATCAGCAGAGACGGCTTCACTCAATTGCATCTAGCATGATGCGTCAAGACCAGATCAAGACTCACTTCCTCCAGGATATTCCCGCGGTTATGCTCCAGACATTGAGTAATTTCAAGGAAGGTGAAGTCGTGCTTCTCCAGGATGTTTGCAGAAAGGCAAGTGATTGATGAACAAGAAGAAGAAAGTCTTTCAGAATTTCTTGATTTCTCATCTTTGAGTTGGTTTTGTTCTTCAGGTTGCCATTCATCTTATGGTTAACCAACTTCTTGGAGTATCGAGCGAATCAGAAGTCGATGAAATGTCTAGCCTTTTCTCTGATTTTGTCGATGGATGTCTCTCTCTTCCTATCAACTTGCCTGGCTTCACCTACCATAAAGCAATGAAGGTTAGAATCTAATAAAAATAAATCAATGGTTGTGTTTTTTGCTTTGGAGATGGGTTGCTNACAGAATTTCTTGATTTCTCATCTTTGAGTTTGTTTTGTTCTTCAGGTTGCCATTCATCTTATGGTTAACCAACTTCTTGGAGTGTCGAGCGAATCAGAAGTCGATGAAATGTCTAGCCTTTTCTCTGATTTTGTCGATGGATGTCTCTCTCTTCCTATCAACTTGCCTGGCTTCACCTACCATAAAGCAATGAAGGTTAGAATCTAATAAAAATAAATCAATGGTTGTGTTTTTTGCTTTGGAGATGGGTTGCTGAGATTCGTTTGTTTCTTGTCCAGGCACGAAAAGAGATCGTAAGAAAGATATACAAAACGATAGAGAAGAGGTTGCAGAACAAAGCAGCATCAGATACTGCTGGGAATGGTGTGCTTGGAAGATTGCTTGAAGAAGAATGTTTACCAAACGAATCCATGGCAGATTTCATCATCAATCTTCTATTTGCCGGAAATGAAACTACCGCAAAAACAATGCTGTTCGCTGTTTACTTCCTCACCCACTGTCCTAAGGCAATGAGCCAACTCCTGGTACATATAAAAACCTGTCCCATGATTACAGATTAGTTCCTCTGGTTCTTTGTTTTGTATACCTTTTAAAATGTTCTGGAAATGAGCAGGAGGAACACGAGAAGCTCGCGGGTGGCATGCTAACATGGCAAGATTATAAGACAATGGACTTCACTCAATGCGTAAGTAAACTCAAGAAGACCAAGAAACTGCTCTCCTTCTGATCTCAGATAGTATAAACCTTCACAAAAATCTCTTCTTGATTTCCTTACAGGTAATAGATGAAACCCTCAGACTTGGCGGAATTGCAATCTGGCTAATGAGAGAGACGAAAGAAGATGTCTCATATCAAGGTAAGTAGTAGTGACTTTGATTATATGTATACAAAACAAAAACATGGGTTTAGAAACAATTTTTGTTGGCTCTGTGCAGATTTTGTAATCCCCAAAGGTTGTTTCGTTGTCCCGTTTCTCTCAGCAGTGCACTTAGACGAGAGCTACTACAAGGATAGTCTCTCCTTCAATCCATGGCGGTGGCTTGACCCTGAAACTCAGGTTTTACTTTACATTTGACACTGAAGCAATAATACTCACTAGATTTAACCTCGTTTCCATCTGGAAGTTAATCTTCATTGATGTCAATGTAGCAAAAGAGGAATTGGAGAACGAGCCCTTTCTACTGTCCGTTTGGTGGAGGAACAAGGTTTTGTCCAGGAGCTGAACTGGCTCGCCTTCAAATCACGCTCTTTCTGCATTACTTCATCACCACATACAGGTCAGTACATGTTTTGCTTCTTGGTTTTGTTCGTCTGAATCAAAATCTGATACCTTCGTGTTGCATCTTTTAGGTGGACACAACTTAAGGAAGATCGTATCTCCTTCTTCCCTTCAGCTCGTCTAGTGAATGGATTTAAAATCCAGTTGAATAGAAGGGACACCTTTGAGTCAATAACAAACCAACAATCACCATCTCTGTAGATCTCCGTGTAGTTGATGTATTCACTGCAAAAGCAAGTGAATTTTTTTGCAACTCCAAGTTTGTATCATAGTATTTTAACTTGAAAGTTGCTCGGATCTAATCATCTAAGTACTCTATACAATTAACACTACATAAAAACGTCAAACACCCAACAAAATAAACTGCATGCTTTTGGAAATCATCTTTCATTAAGATTATCTGCTTCAAATCCCCAACAAAGTTTCAACAATTACAACAACTGAAGGGCTAGATGACAAACACTGTATTGATTCCTAAAGCTAAACTCTTGTAAGCTTTCGACATAAATACTGGAGATGACAAAACAAAAGGCAAGGAAGACTGAAAGGAGATAGAACCTCATTCAGTCTTCTTCATCTGAACTCTCATACGCTAGTCCCAACAAGCCTTTCAAAGCATTTTGACCTTGATCATTGCTTTCCGTAACTTTATGGTCATTTCTGTCCGCTCCAGGCTGCTCCTCTGATCTGTCCACTTTTTTCAACACTGTCTTAGGTTCTTCATTCTGCTTATCTCTGTTGACCTTTGCATCTGTTGGACCTCTATCACTTCTAATTGGGGGAGATAAGCTTGGACTTGAGGGTGAAGAAATTTTTGGACGTTTAGGTTTAACCTCGACAACCTTTTTCAGTAAATCCTGCTGCCTGCATCGGAATAACACAAAGTTGGCCACCAAGTATAACCCCAGTTCATGGTGTGAATAAAGAATTAAGAGGCAATAAGAGAGAGAAGAATTTGTTACCTGATACCACTCTTTGGCTTGGGCTCAACACGAAGTGCCAAGGGAACAGATGCTGGAGAGGAATCTGCTTGGGTTGCAGCTTTGTGAATTATGGTCAAGAAAGATCAAAATAACGTTTCGGAAGGCATGGTTAACAACTTCCATTCTGGAGATAATAATAACTACCAAAAATAAACAGGAAAGGATATTTTAAAGGCAGCAAAAGCCCGTTTCTCAGTTCGTCTCAGAAGACGTTCTGCATCCTCCTCTGCTTCCATCTGTTCTTTAAGATAAAGTAAATCATCGCTATCCAAAGCTACAGAAGAATAAACTAATGAGTTATGGCTAAGAAAACAATATCTAAGATATCCGAAAAGGATAAGATTGGTACCGCCTCGTCCATGAAGATAGCCACCACGCTCACCAGCAACCTCTTGCATCTAGATGCCAACAACCAAACAAATGGGCGGGGCCGTTATCCCTGCCGGGGCATGTTATCAGAAACATTCTCTTCCCAAAGCGCAATCAAACACCATAATCACTTCACAGACAATACTAAGAAAGAGATCTAGCTAAAATAACTTCACTAGCTATACCAAAAGAACTGATAAAACCACATAATGCCCCAATGCTATGATAACGAAGAATCAATGATGCTTAGTAAATTAACTATAGTATACTGAAAAAAACAAAATTTGAGCTCAAATTCAATGGCTACATTTACTGAAAGCTACATCCAAATACCTAAATATACACTCAGATAAGAATCAGTGAGAGAGGAGAGGGCGACGAGCTAACCTTTGCAACCATCCGTTGAAATGTGACATCTTCATCATCAATCTTACCCTTCCCTAATTTCTTATCTGAAACAAAAACAAAAAGGAAGCGAGCTTTAATGGTTTATCGAGAAACCCATAACGAAAATCAACCCTGGAACTATTAGAATCGCACCTTTAGGGTCGGATAGATTCGTGTATTCACGAACTTCCCTTCCTGCCATCTTCTTCTTCTCCAAATTAGGGCTTTTACGTTTTCTAAGGAGTGGAGTTGAGGAAGACGATTGATGATCGAACAAAGATGAAATCGGTCACAAGATTGTTTCTACACTATATGATTTTTTGTTGGGTTTACAGTCCATACATCGGCCCATATTCTGGCCCAAGTCCATACCATATTTCACGGCTAGCATAGCAATATCAAACTCTGGACTTTCAATTTTTTTGGGTAGGGGTTAGGAATTGGTACCATTGGTTTTGGTTTAGGATGAGTTCGATTTTTCTTTTTTTTTTTTTTTTTTTTTTTGAANTATGAGTTCGATTTTTCGAAAAAATATTTTGGATTGTAATCGTATTTTAGGTGATTCGGATATTTTTTTAGTATTTCACGTATGAAATGATACTTTAAATATAATTTTAGTAATTCGGATTTTCCCATTCAAATATTTTATTGGTATTTAATAATATTTTTATTTTGGTCATTTTAATTGTATTTCATGTATTCGGTTAGGAACCAGTTCGGTTCTAGTTATGTGATTCAGTTCGGTATTTTAGTTAAGGGTGGCCGATCCAAGTTTTGGTTCAAGTCAAGTTATTTGGATTGAGAAATATGTGACCAAAATAAATCCAGAGAAAATTTTGAATCAAGTTTTTCAAGTTTTGGATCAAGTCCAAATTGTTTGGATCTTACCTAATTTGATTGAAATAAACCTAAATCTATGTTTTATTTGGATTATTTTAATTTAAATTTGGTTTTATTTTGGTTGTTAAGTGCATTTATGAGAGCAAGACGTAGAGAATTGAGGAAGAAGAAAACATCACTCAATCTCTCATATGTGCCTTAATGTATCTACCCGTTGATTAAAAAATATATATTTACCCGTATTTATATTTACATTGAGCATCATTCCATGCTATATGCAGAATTTATTATGTGATATCCTTAGAAAACATTTGAGAAACCTTGGAAAACCTTTACTAACATTTATGCGTGTGATCTCTGGAGTTGGAATACAGGACTTGTGCCTTCTTTTGGAATGAATTCCAGAGTGAAAGACTCTCCTACCTTGATGCCATTAGCCTCACAAAAGACTTTCCAGTCATTTCCCAAAGCAACAGTTCCGTCTCTTGACAGTATATATGCAAACCACTTCATACCGCTTTTTCCCAATAGAGTTATCTTCCCAGGATTGTTAATGCCATTTACCCTCATGAATCGACTCGGGAGATGCTGTGAGATATTTATACAAACACTTCTCATTACCAATATAAATTCAAGTAAGAAACTAAGCCCCATCTCTAAAACAAGAGTTGGTTTTTGAGCTTACCAGTGTACAGTCTCTGACATCTTCGGGTGTAAGTGTTAATGTCACAAGTCGGTTTTCGATTGCTGGCGATGTTACTCTTCTTCCTTTCTCCATCTCCCCTGAGCTACTCTCTTCTCTGTTGTTCTCTACTTTCCTAGTCTTGTTTCCACTGCTAGGTTCTGTTGACGGAGATTCTTTTAAAAATTCATATTGCCCTCTATCATAGCTAGACTCTACACGGTGTAAACAGAGCACAGGAGTTGCGGCTTTCCAGATTGACTCCAATGTGATGGAATCGCCTGTCTTTAAGTCATTTGCTTTAGCAAAATCTTTCCAGCCCTTCCCTAAACTCATTCTTCCTCTTTTTTCTAGCAGAAGACTAACTAGCCACCTTGCACCATCTTTACCCTGCAGAGTTATCTCCCCAGGCTTGTTCAAGCTATTCTCCCTCATGAATTGCAAGGGAAGACGCTGGAAAAAGGTGAAAGGAGGACAGATAGAATATAGTTTCGTCATGCGATAAAACCCACAAGAGTTTTACTGATGAACTTACCAGCCTACCATGTCTGAGACTGTCAGGTGTGATTGTTAATGTTAGGAATTGATTTTGACTTGGTGATGTTGAATCTCTCCATCTCACATGATTCCTATCTCTCTCCCATGCGTCACTCTCCTCTTTTCTGTTTTCCTCTATGTCGTTGTCCTCTTTCCTGTTTTCGTCTTTGTTTATCTTTTTTCCACTGCTAGGCTCTATGGAAAGAGACTCATTCTCTCTTGTTTCAGAACACTCTCCTCCTACTTTACTGTCAATGCTATACACTGCAGGGCACAAACTGAAAACAGGAATTGAGTCTTCCCAAGTCAACATGAGTGTCAAGGTTTCACCCGTATTTAAGCGGTTTGCTTTAACAAAAGATTTCCAGCCATCTCCCAAAGTCATTCGTCCTCTGCTTTCCAGAAGAAGGTTTGCCAACCATTTTGAACCATCATGACCCACAAGATATATCTTCCCAGGCTTGTTTATGCCATTTTCCCTCGTGAATTGCATTGGAAGACGCTGTAAATCATTAAACAAGTGTCAATACCAACAAAAGTAGATTAGAGAAACCCAACCCACTGAATTTACAATTGTTATGACGATTTTACCAGTCTACAATTTCTGACATCAACAGGTGCAAGTGTAAATGTTACAAAATGCTTCTCGCTTGAAGAATACGATGAAATTATTTGTCTCGGACTACATATCTCGCGACACTTTCTTTTAAGACCATTTGAGCTTGTGAAATATGTTGGAAGATACTGCATACACCAGCAGATATATACAAGTGTCAGATCAAATTATTCACAATTATAAATTAAACGCATTCCTCCTCATGATACCAAGTTGAGCAACTACACTTATCAATTCAATGATATACTTTAATTAGCTTCATAATCATATATGAAATACGTGTACGTGCAAGAAAATAAACCAAGCCAAACAAAATAGAAAGGAAATTTAACTCAACTTCAACAAGTTTTTTTCCCAAACCAAAGTTAACCATATTGAAGTAAACTGACAAAATGCAAATAGTCACATTAGATCTTAAAATCATCAAAGACCAAAATAACCCACATTTAATTTCATTTTATTTCAAACTGAACAACACTAAACTACCAGACCAAAATGCCCATCCCTGGAAAAAAGGTCACTTAGGACTGATTGGCATATCACTTGGACAAAAAAGGGTTTAGACATTTGGAGCATTTCCTCATGAGCCCAAGCTGCCAAACACATTGTCTAGTTTCATGACTATTCAAAACCAAAATGCCTATCCCTATAAACAACAGTTCACTTAGCTAATGAGTATGCAGGAGTGCAGTAATCTGAATTATATAATCACCAGTGCATCTATCTGTAAGTCTGAAGCCGTGACATGGGCTTCAGAACAAGAGTGGTCTGATAAAGGTTCTTGTTCTGCTCTTGGATTGTTCTTCTTCACTTTCTTCTTTCTTGGAAGCTCTGTACCAGAAACACGCCATATGTTAAACTTTGAGTTATTATTTAAAAGATTTCTTGTGTTGTTTCAGTTACCAGCTGTTCTTGAAACAATCTTACCAAAGCTAGTAATCTTAGTCATCTATGTATATGGTACTATAATATAATAGAAGAGAACTGAGTATACACACCAACGTTGTCCTGAACATCACCATCATGCAAAGAAAAGTCTGTCTCCTTTCTTAAGTGCGGATGCATTTTTTCTGAAATGCTACCTGTATCAGAAGAACCCCCCTCAAATTTCTTTCTACACACAGTCTCGAGTCCCAGAAGCAAGTCAATATGCAGTTCTTTCTAATGTTATAGCTTTAATCATACCAACATATTGATCTCAAAGTTTAATAAAACAACCCTCCAGATTAACTCCATTTCATAGGACAATTTATAATCAATCTTACCAATGTTTTCCTGATCATTGTTACTGCTAGGTGCCAGTACTTCTCGAATCTCACAGCAACTGAGTCCTAAATCTGGGACGTGGAACATCCTATCTCCTTCATGTCTGAAAACAACGAGCTCGCCGACTCGAAAATCATGAGCAACAGTGCGATTTATTTCAGGTGAAACTGTTACTGTGGGGAATTGGTTTTGGATTGCTAAAGATGAATCTCTGTTTCTAGGAGGATACTTTCTTCTCTCTTCTCTGTTCTTCTCTGCTTTCTCGGTCATGTCTCCACTACTAGGTTCTGTGAAAACAGACACTTTTTTGCTTGCTTTCGAGCCCTCAACTTGCTGCCTTTGAGCCATGCTAGACTCTATACGGAGCAAACTAAGAACAGGAGTTACATTTTCCCATATTGACTCTAATGTGATGGAATCACCTGTCTTTAAGCTGTTTGCTTTTGCAAAATCTTTCCAGCCCTTTCCCAAACTCATTCTTCCTCTTTTTTCCAGTAGAAGACTTACTAGCCACCTTGCACCATCTCTACCCAGTAGAATTATCTCCCCAGGTTTGTTCAAGCCATTCTCTCTCATGAATTGCAATGGAAGACGCTAGAATATATATGAACTCGAAATTAAAAAGTACTTTTGTTATGCGGTATAATGAACAAGAGTTGATTGATGAACTTACCAGTCTGCCATGTCTGAGACTGTCAGGTGTTATTGCTAATGTCAGGAATCGGTTTTGGCTTGGTGAAGTTGAGTCTCTCCATGTCAGATGATTCTGCTCTCTCTCCCAAGAGCTGGTCTCCTCTTTGCTGTTTTCATCTATGTTCTTGTCTTTTCTGTTTTCATCTTCCACCATTTTGTTTCCGGGGATAGATTCTATAGGAACAGGCTCTTTCTCGCTTGCTTCTGAACTCTCTCCTCCTACTCTTCTGTCAATACTATATTCTACAGAGCACAAACTGAGCACAGGAGTTGTGTCTTCCCAATTCAACTTGAGTGTGAAGGATTTGCCAGTCTTTAATCCGTTTGCTTTGACAAAAGATTTCCAGCCATCTCCCAAAGTCATTCTTCCTCTGCTTTCATGGAGAAGGTTTACCAGCCACTTTGAACCATCTTTACCCACAAGATATATCTTCCCTGGCTTATTGATGCCATTCTCCCTCGAGAATTGCACTGGAAGACGCTGTAGGGATTTGAAAAGGCATCATTCCAATTAAAAGTAGAACATAGAAAAACAAGCATCCAAATTAACAGTAGTTATGACGATCTTACCAGTCTACAATGTCTGACATCAACAGGTGCAAGTGTAAATGTTACGAATTGTCTCTCACTTGATGAAATAATCTGTCTCGGACTATACTTCTTGCAACATTTTCTTTCAGGACCATTTGAGCTTGTAAAATCTTGTGGAAGATACTGCATAAACAAGAAGATAAGTGTCAGATCAAAACGACATTCAAGGCTGGTCAAGGAAGAGGTAATAAATTATAAGCATTTCCTCCTCACGACACCAACTTTAAAAACTAGACATATGAACTCGAAGATATTATAGCCAGCCTGTAAAGAACATTTTGGTTAACTTCATGACCAACCAAAACCAAATCAAAATGAAATTTAATATCTTGAAAAAGAATTTGATTTAAGTGTAGGAAAACCAAAATGTATGTGCCTAGAAACAACAGTAGAGTATACTCATTACTCAGGATCGATTAGCATATCACTTGGAGGGGAAAAGGTTCAGACATTATAAGCAGTTCCTAATGAGAGCAAAACTGAAATTTCTACCACTAGAAACAAACAGTTGAAGAAGCTAATGAGTATGCAAATAAGTTGCAGAAGTAAAGGGAACCTGAGACATGGGTTTCAATTTCTGGGAAAGTCTTGTATCAGAGACAAACCCCACATCACATCAGATGGTTTTATTTAGAAACACTCCCACCAAAACACATGTGTTGATGAAAAGCCTGCTTCTTTTGTCATGTATCCCTTAAAATTTGATTTTCGTCTCGGATCTCACAGCAAGCCCCTTCTTCCTTCCTCAAAGATCATTGATTAAGATGCCTTTCAGAAAGTTTCTTCTTCTACTGCCCCATGATTTGTTCCTTTCAGATGATAAGCGAATTGGCCATTGACCCCAAAATCCCACAAATTCTCAATGCCTAGGCAAATTTTTACAAATATTGGGGGCACCAAAAAAAAAAAAAAAATGTATTTACGGATAAACAAATAAAATGCTTTCTTATTTTTTAATGAATATACAGAGACCCCATTACGAACGACAAAAAGAATTTAATTTCTATACGCGGTCTAACCAGGGTATTAATTAGCATTGTCACTTTCATAAATTAACGATAAACTGGTTTATTTATTTATAAATCCCTAACGGATAGTTTCTAGAATAAATTGGAACACGTAGCCACAACAAAACCTGTAATTCAGATACTTAATGCGTTGTTTAGTTTGATGTGTTTGTATCAGCACCCGAAACGGTTTACACTTACTCTAACTTGTGATTGTTGTTATATGCAACTATATTGTTAGATGAATAATCAATCAATTACAGATGCACTTTGATGGTTAACACGTAGTATTGTTTGTATCCATTACTGTGTTTGACTAGTAGATAAATATATTGGTTGGTTAACATTGCACACAACATAAAAAATTAGGAGATGAAATTATATTATTAGAGGGATAATTATGATAAGATAGATAATGCAGCATATATATCCAATACAGAACTTTGTATTTCTCTTATTTATTAGTTTTTTTCAAAGAACCTTTGAGTGGTTTTATACAACATCTAAGACCAATCTTAGTTTGATACCAGATAAAGCTAACTAACAAGTACCTAGCTGATTCTTCTAGAACACTAGTACTTGTGATACAGCCGAGTAATCAAACTCTCTAAGAAGCCAAACCTATTCTTCAATGGTTTGTGTCTAAAACGGCTGACCTAGGAACAAGACCTAATCCTCCCTTTTATATTCG
>OVAP01002508.1:0-19235 GCA_900406295.1 Aurinia saxatilis
TGTAACAATATTGTCACTAATTAGCTACAAAATAAAATTCATAGTAATTTTATAGCTAATTAGCTACAAACAGTCAGAAAACACCCACAAAGCACTATTCATTATTCATTTGTAGCAAATTTGTGAAGATTAGTAGCAAATTTTGCTACAACAAAAATTTGTAGCAATTATTGTTGCTATATTACATTATTCTTGTAGTGTAAGTGTCTCTTCGACCAAATTTCAAACTAATACTTTAAAGAAAAGCTTCAAACTAATTAATATCATAATTAATTAATTAAAGATTTAAAGATTTCTACACTATATCTGAGATTCAAATTCCAGAAAATATAATTTATGCAGATTAAATAATACATAGGCTTATGGAAATTCAGAGGTGATGCAGGCAGAACCGTTTATTGTGGTCTTGTGCATGGTGAAGAGCTGTCCATCGTAGATATGATGTGGTACATGTAAGACTTTTCATGATAAATCCGTGTTGTGGAGTGAGCTGCATCATGGAATAGTTATGCAGATTATCCGTAAGAGGTGTTCATTTGATATGTACCGTGTGTTGCAAAAAGAGTTGCACCGTGGAGTGTTTATTTGATCGAATCAAAAATCATATGTAATAAAGACTAGATTTGTAAACGACAAAAAAATTAAAAAATTAGTCGATAATCTAAAAGACAGTGTTAAAAAAAAATCAATATCATAATTGATACATGAACACGGTGTGAATATAGTACGGTGAGAAGTAACAAAAAAATTGTTTTTTTAAAAGTGAATAAATTGTGGTCATATATTTAATAAATTTACTATTAGTCCGAGCTGGATTATTATGAAAAATGTCTATAATTATATATATATATATATATATTATTGATAAATTTTGTTTGGGAAAGTTCTCAATGCTACTAACAAAAACCATATGATTGTTAGTTGTATACATATTCCCAGGGCGTTCATGTATCAATTATGAGATTAATTAGTTTGAAGCCTTTATGATATTGTAGCGATTATGATATTAATTAGAATCCCTTCAAACAATTTTTTTGTTACTCGCTACCTCTTGCTTTATAAAGGGTGGTTCTTGCCCATGTGAGACCATAGCACTTTTTCACAAATTATTCACTTAACAAAAATGAAAAGAAAAAATCGAATAGAAAGGACTTATAGTTTGAAAAATGTTATATGGTTGGCTGAAGAAAGTTCTATGAACACAAAATTTGAGTCTTATTTGAGAATAAATAACAGATCCGTTGTGATTTCCAAACATAAATTTTTACGGATTTGCTTGTACAAAAAAATATTACGGATTTATGACACGTCCACTTTTTTTTATCAGCTTGATAAATAATTTAAGTAAATAAAGGATCATTTTGGTTAAATAGTAAGATGATCTTCTTCTTTTTAGTCAACCAACAGGATTCCGTTAACAACAAAGCACAGAGAAGTTTCAAACTCAATTAAGTGCGGTCGGTTATAAAGCGCTTTCGGAGTTTTGATTGACCGTTATGAAACGCGCTCATTAACAAAATCACGCCTTGCCACGTGTCTGTCATTTTCGACGGTGAGACGGACACGTTTTCTCTCCAACGTGTCCTATTCTGTCGGAAGTGACGTGTCTTGATTAACGGTATCGTACATTTGGCGGCAGTTTTCAGCCGTTGGAGATCCTGCCGTCTCTCTTTCTTTCTTTTACTGTTTTTTTTCTCACTTTTTTTTTTCACAACTCATATCAATAATATAATCATAAAAGAGAGAACTTTAAAAAAAAAAAAATCACCAAACTAATAGATAAATAACACTTATATAAACAACATACAAATAAAAAGGAATTTGACGTATCATCTCTAAAATGATTTGGTTATTTAATCACATAGGTCCATTGCGAGATATGTACGATTGATATCTACGTTCGGTTGTAATATTGACAGTCATAATTATTTTTGGGAAAAATATCAGAAAAACTCTTAACTTTAAAAAATAGACGTTTTAACCCTGAACTTTAAAACCGCCATTTTAATTCCAAATTTTTGTTTGACTTCCTTTAAAAATATGAAATTTTGGTTGATTTGTCGTTTTAGCCACGAACGTTAACTCCAATTACAAACTCTGTTAAACACAAATCAACGTCCCAAAACGACATCATTTTGGTTCTTAGAGTATTTTTCATTTTTTTCTTTTATTTATTTGTGTTTATTTTTCCTAATTTCTATAGATATTTATATTTCATACTTACTTACAAAAATAATTAATAATTTCTTATAATAAAATTAATGTGAATATTTGATTTTTCATTTTTTCATTTTGGAGATAATAACAATATATTATTATACACCCATTTTAACATATATATATATATATTGTAAATAATCTTTATAATGTATAAATAAATATTATTTACACACCTTATTTACCATTTTAAATAAAATAGTTGTATTTATTAAAATGTAAATAAAATATTTACACACATTATTTTTTTAATCCGAGATAAGGGTAGTTTAAAATTTTAGATTCTTTTAAAATATTTGCAACGATTTATTTATAGATTATTAAAATTAATTATAAAGTATACATGGTAAAATCGATGTATAATAATATTATCTTTAATGCAAAAATGGTAAATAAAATATTCATATCAATTTTATTTTATCAAATTTATAAATAATATTTATAAAATATGTATAAACATCTATAGAAATTAGAAAAAATAAACACAAATAAATAAAAGAAAAAGAAATGAAAAATGCATAAAAGTAAGAGATAAATAGAAGAATATAACAAGTCTAAACGAGAATAAGTCTTGTGGTGTGTTGTTAGATGCTCCCTGGCTGAGAGATAAGGATTTTGATTCCTTCAGAAATCATTTTTCAAATTTTAATTGTCTCTCATAACCAAAACGACGTCATTTTGGGAAGAAGAAACGGCGTCGTTTTAGATTAACGGAGTTTTTAGCTGGAGTTAACATTCGTGGCTAAAACGGCAAATCAAAGTTTCATATTTTTAAGAAAGTCAAACAAAAGATTAGGGTTAAAATGACGGTTTTTCTCAATTATTTTTACTATTTTACTGTTTTAATCATAATTATTTTTCATTAAAAGCACATATTGATATTCACGTAACACAAAAAATGACATATTTTTCGTCCTTTTGTCCACTTTCAGATTTTTATGTTAAAATGATATTACTTGTCTAAAACTGGATATATATACACTTTCCATAAAAAATTATAAAATCTATATTTTTAACAAGATAAACTATTAATAGTTTTCAAAAAGGATTAATCCTCTTTTGTAGAGTATTTATATAATCTCTAGTTTTATATTGATTTTGTTTGTTAGATTTGATTAACCAAACTTTTCAATTCATCAGTGTACCTCTTTTTTGGGCTTAGGTTGTTCTTTTTTAAAAAGAGTCTTTCTTTTTTTTTAGAAAAGCTATTTTTCAGGGACTTTAAACTTTTTATCCGCCGACTTGAAAGAATACTTTTAAGTTTTGCCTAAGATTTGTTCAAATCACAAGCAAATTTTTCTATTTCCTTGTTTTTCTCCATATTTCTTTTAAGGTACCTCTAGGGTTCTTCAGGCTTTTTCATAACCGCTTCCAATCCTTTTTACTTTTCTCGATCTTCTAGGCTATCTTCTTTCATGGATTCTATCATCGATGGAGCTATGAAGGCCATGACCATATAAGATGAAGACAGACCGCTTGTCATCCTATACAGACCGAAGTTTCATACTAAGGATGACACTAAGCTCAGTTTGGTAGGACATTTGCTCAACCCTAGAGCTCAACGGATTTCGAATACCATTTGGGATTTGCCTCGTAAATGGGGGCTTGTGAACAAATTTCGTGGTGTGGCTCTCACGGACGATCGATTCCAATTCAGGTTCCGTTCTGTGGATGATTAGAAAGAAGTTCTTAAAGTAGGTGTTTGGACTTCGGACAATTGGTGCATGACTTTAGAAAGGTGGACTGATGGCCCGCCTGACGTTTTCTTGCAAATTCTCCCTATGTGGGTGAAGATACGCAATATGCCAATGGACTATTATTCAGAGGAAACCATTGAGGAGATTGCGAGTGAGATTGATGAAGTAGATAAAGTGGAGTTTGATAGCGCTCAAATCAAAGTCGAACTTGGGTCAGAGTGAGGATTTTGTTTGATGTTAACAATCCTCTCTTGAATTCTCGATTGCTCAGTCTTCCAAAAGGTAAAAACAAGATTGTTACCTTTGAGTATGAGAAGGTAAAGAAGAGATGTTTTGGCTGTCAGAGACTTACTCATGATCGAGACCACTGTCCTTTCATTACGAAAGTGGTCCTGCTAGTGCAACGTGTGCCTCAAGTCCAGATGACACCTGATGACCCTCTATATGGTGTTTTGACGAATAAGCAAGTGAGTGTTGATCCGATTACGGGTGTGCAATGTTTTTCTCAGGAGGTATTAGATGATTGGTGCATGTACTTGAAAGTTGGAGGTCCTTCAGAGAGAAAACTTTGTGAGTGGCGAGTTCAGAAACATGCTTTGGAGATTCTAGCTACTGATCTTGCTATTCCAGCTCCTTCTCGGTCTTGTTTTCCACAAAATGATCCGCTGCGTGGGGTGTTATCTGAGGAGCAGTTAGGGATTAACCGGACTACATGTGAACAATGGATTGTTGAGGAATTCTTACAGGAAATGAGGACTTTCCTCCTTATTGATAACATTGCTGAGAGGAGAGCTCGAGAAGGCAGAATTCAGCTTCAAGTGAATCAACTATTGACAGAGGCGGGTTTCCCTGGTAAGGTGTTAGATGTGAATTATTCCAGGGATTTGGGTCTTTCAGAGCTTCATCGAGGTAAAGCTCTTATGTCGTCCACCTCAAAGAACAGGGAAGCGTTGGATATGTTGAAGGACACAAGGAGTAGTGGGAAACTCCTTTCAGGGGCCTTTTATGAGGATGAAGTGGACTCCCAGGCTTTGAATGTGGCATTAAGAAACAATATTATATCACAAAAGGAGGAAATTTCGAAAGCTAAGCAATCGGACATGCCACTTACTCCTGGTTTGATGGGGTCTAACAGCGGAAACAAGTGCTTCATGCTTCTCTTCAGCTAAAAAATCAGGGGTTTGTAGACGTAAGCCTAACGACAAAAAGAAGAAAAGTGGTAGTAAGTCTGGAAAGAGTATTAGTGGGGCCAGTTCGGGTGTATCAAAGAGGAAGTATGATAATGTTGGCGAGATCTCAGTCAAATGTGCCAAACATGATCAATCAAGGGTGAGTCCGGATGACTCGCCGTCGATTCAATAGGTATATTGAGCTGGAACTGTCCAGGGATTCGGAATCCCGTGACAGTCAAACGTCATTAGGAAATGTGTCGGGTACATTATCCTCAGATTATATTCCTAATGGAAACTAAAAATTATGTCAATAAGATTTTGGATATTCATTTATCATTGGGTTACAAAGATAAATGAATATCTCTCTGAAGGAATTATATCTCAACTGACTCCTTCCAAAGAATAGCTAAACCTCCACTACGACCAAGAGATTTTTCATGTTGGGAGAGTCTGAAACTTTGTCGTCAAGCTATCTGTAAAAATACAAAATCAACTAAGTTGAACTCAAGCAAATACTTAACAGAGTTGAGAACAGAGTTGAGAACAGAGCTGGACTTTGAAAAGGAAAAACAGTTCTCAAATCAAGATCAGATTTCTTGGCTGAAATTAGAGATTGCAGAGGCTTTCCAACAAGAAGTCATTGGAGACAAAAGAGTAGGCAAAAATGGCTCAAGGAGGGGGATAAAAACACTAAGTTTTTTAAGAATTCGGTTAAGTCACAGCGATAAAAAAATAGCATTCACTCACTAGTGGGGAGGATGGGGTTGAAATCTTCTCGGTGGAAGGGCAAAGTAAGATAGCTCACAGCTATTTTAGCACACTTTTTTCTTCTCAAGCTCATGACTCATTCTCTGATATCTTCCTAGGCTTTCAATCGCGTGTCACACAAGGAATGAATGATATTCTTGTACAACAAGTTACAATGGAAGAAGTTGGAGTTGCGACTTTCTCTGTTAATAGTGAGAGTTCTCCTGGTCCTGACGGGTTAACTAGATCGTTCTTTAAACAATATTGGCATGTTATAAAAGACAAGGTCTATCGAGATGTGAAGAATTTCTTTATATCCAGCGTTATGGAACTTGAGTGGAATCACACCCACATTTCTTTGATTCCGAAAGTGGTCAAGCCTAAGGTGATGACTGATCTTCGTCCGATTAGCCTCTGTTCGGTGTTATATAAGATCATCTCCAAACCTTTGGTGAACAAACTTAAGGGACTCCTTCCATCCATAGTCTCACCTACACAAACAACATTCGTCTCGGATAGATTAATTTCGGACAACATCCTTATTGCTCACGAGATCATTCATGCTTTGCAAAATCATGAAGCTATATCATCAGAGTGTATGGCCCTTTAAACTGACATGTCAAAGGCCTATGATAGAGTCGAATGAAGTTTTCTTCGGTTTATTCTTCAAGCTCTGGGTTTTAACTCTACGTGGATTTCGTGGGTGATGGAATGTGTAACTACGGTTTCCTACTTGGTCTTAATTAATGGGCAGCTTTTGAGAATATTAAACCGGAGTGAGGGCTTCGACAGGGTGACCCGCTTTCACCCTTTCTTTTTGTGCTCTGCACAGAAGCCTTGGTGTTTCTTTTGAATAAATCACAGCAACTGGGCAAACTCTCAGGGATTCAATTTCATGCTTCCAAACCCTCCATTAATCAGTTATTATTTGATGATGACAGCTTTCTCATGTGTCGAGCAACTAAGGTACAGTGCGACGAGTTGATGTCTATCTTAGATATTTATGCGACGGTCTCAGAACAATGTATTAACTTCTGTGATCACTTTTGGTCAATTTGTTGACTCGGATATGCGAACTTGGGTGAGAGACATAACGGGTATTATCAATTAGGGGGTAATGGCAAATACTTTGGTCTTCCCGAATGCTTTAGTGGCTTTAAGAAGGCCCTTTTTAGTTATATCAAGGAGAAAATTATGGCTAATTTACATGGTTGGTATGCAAAGAGTCTCTCTCAAGGAGGAAAGGAAGTTCTTCTCAAGTCAATTGCTATGTCGATGCAGGTATACGCCATGTCTTGCTTTAAAATTCCGGTTGACTTATGTCGGAATCTTACTAGTTTAATGATTGACTTTTGGTGGAGTGATGAGGAATTTAAACGCAAGATTCATTGGCTGGGATGGGAGCGACTTTCTTTGCCTAAATCTCTTGGAGGCATTTGTTTTAAAGATCTTCGGTGCTTTAACCAGGCTTTACTCGCTAAGCAAGCATGGAGACTTTTACATGATCCTCATTGCATTTTTAGCCGTTTGTTTAAGAGCAAGTATTTTCCCTTGGGCGATTTTCTGCTGGCTCAGGTTGGTACCAAGTCTTCATACGCTTGGAAGAGCATTTTGTTTGGGAGGGAGATTCTCTCTCAAGGTTTAGCGAAACTGATTGGTGATGGCAAACAAACATGAGTATGGATTGATGTTTGGATACGTGAAGGGCGGGACAGAAGAGCAATAAGTCTTCATTCGGTGATGAACATTAGCCTAAAGGTCTTGGATTTGATGGACGCTGCCTCTGGTGGTTGGAACTTTGCTAAACTACAAGAAATTTTCCTGCCTGCTGAAGTTGCTAGTGTTAGATTTATGAGAATGATAAGAGAATTAAGAGAATTCAAGTATAAGATTAAGCTAACTCATGGTAGAATAATGAAATGAGTGAATGAGAGAAGTTTATGTAATAGACTGAATTAGCTATTTTACAAAGGTGGGATACATTCTTTATATAGAGAAATCATCAAGAGACAATGCAAGTGGATGTGTGCAACGGATGCAAGGGAGAGTGATGGCTTGTGGTCCTTCGTACGGACGTGAGAGTGACATCTAGTCACATGTGGTGTTTACCACCCACTCTTCCCAACGGTAACTTCATGTTGATTCCCTTTTTTTCTTTCCTCCATATTGTAAACATAACTTCCCTCTTTTATTCAAATCGTTTATGTGTTATGCTAACACATAAACTCATCTTGATCAACACTCCCCCTCAAGCTTAACATGTGGAGAAACCAAAGACTAAGCTTGGAAGAGCTCTTGGAAAATCACCTCATTAAAACCACATGGGAAAAAGAGTATGATTACCAAGTGCTAGGGGACTTGATCAAGGCGTTGTAAGATCCACAAGTCCGAGCTTCTTGTGGATGTGCTCACAAACTTTAAGACTCGTGGATTTAGTGAAAATATCAGCGAGTTGATCTTCACTCCGTGTGTAGCATGGGAGAGTAGTTTCATCTTCAATCTTCTCTCAGACCTTGTGACAATCAATCTCAGTGTGTTTCATCCTCTCGTGAAACACCGATTTTGTTGCAATGTGTATGGTCTCTTGATTGTCACAATGCACGTTTATAGGACTTGATTGTTCAATGCCAAGGTCTTTGATGAGGGTCTTCAACCAAACTAATTCGTCCGTGAGCTTCCTCATTGCTCTATACCCGGCCTCCGCTCTAGAACATGAGACAACCTTTTGCTTCTTTGTTTTCCATGTTACCAAATTTCCTCCCACAAATGTACAATACCCGGTTGTTGATCTCCTATCAACTCGATCACTGGCCCAATCCGCATCGCAATATCCTACTATCTCGGTATTTGCATTCTTCCCCATCAAAATGCCTTGACCCGGGGTTCCCTTTAAGTACTTAAGGATCCTTTCTACAATGCTCCAATGATACATCGTAGGCTCCTTCATATGTTGACTAACTTGGTTCACCGCATAGGAGATATCCGGCCTAGTGTATGTGAGACAGATAAGCTTGCCCACCATTCTTCTATATTGATTTGCATCCTTGTATGGTTTATCATTCTTCTCCACTTTTCGAGTGACCTTGTAACCCGACTCAAGTGGTGTTTTAGCAACTTTGGAACCAAGCTTCCCGTGAGTGAGAGGAGATCAAGTGTGTATTTCCTTTGTGAGAGAAATAATCCATCCTTGGATCTACACACTTCAATACCTAGAAAATACTTAAGAGCACCAAGATCTTTAATGTCAAAAGCCGAATGTAAAGAGTTTTTTTTTATGTTTTGGATACCTTCCTTATTGTCTCCCGTGATGATCAAATCATCCACATATACAAGAACCACCACAAGTCCTTGATCACTCTTAAGTGTGAACGATGTATGGCCGGCCTCGGATTTCTTGAACCCATTCTCTTTGAGCATTGTGCTTAGCTTATGGTACCAAACTCTTGGTGATTGCTTGAGACCATAAATAACTTTCCTTAGCCTAAGCACTTTGCCTTGTGAAACCGAGTCTTCCAAGCCCGGTGGAGGAGTCATGTATACTTGTTCTTCAAGCTCCCCTTGTAGAAATGCATTTTTGACATCCATTTGCCAAAGATCTCAATCAACATTAGTAGTTATTGAGAGAACCACCTTCATGGTATGTTGCTTAGCCACGGGTGCAAATGTATCGGTGTAATCCTCTCCATAAGTTTGAGTAAAGCCCCTTGCTACAAGCCTTGCCTTGTGCTGTTATATCTCTCCATTACTCTTATATTTGATTGTGAACACCCACTTGGAGCTCACACATCTCTTACCTTTTGGTAAGTCTCCTTCATCCCATGTATGATTGCGGATCATGGCTCCTACTTCATCTTTAACCGCATTGTTCCACACCTCAGGAGCCATAGCTTCTTCATAGCTTTGTGGAACATAATTGGCTTTAACTTTACCAAAGAAAGCTCGGTGCTCCTCGGGTAGAAGTTCAAGAGAACACACCGATTGAATTGGGTGAGCTACCGTTGTTGTATTGAAGTAAACTTTCTTACTTGCCCAAGTGTCCGGATGACTCCTAACTAAGAAGTCCGGATGAATTCTTACTCTCGAGCTCCTCCTTAGAGCCGGTGTAGTGTCAGATTCATTCTTCCCCATGTCTTCTTCCTCTTCATTTTCTAATTCCAGCTCATGATCACTAACTTGAGAGGAATCAGTCTCTTCTTGTTCCAAAATTTGTTGCTCTCGGGTAACAATTTTAGGATTACGGGCAACATTTTGTTGATCCCGGGCAACGTTTTGAAGTTCCCGAGCAGCATTTTGAGGCGATGACCCGGATGGCTCTCCTCGGTCATTTTGTCTTTTCTCTCGGTCATGTACATGTTCTTCTCGAGCATTTTCATTTTGCTCTCGAGCATTCCCTTCCCCATGAGATTGATCATTTCCAAGGTGCTCCAAGATGTATCTTAAGCTCCTACTTTGATCCGATGTTGTTGTTGAGATATCCTTGAGATTTTCCCAATCTTTCTTGATATGATAGCTTTGTTCCTCAAAGAATTTCACATCCCTTGATACATACGTTCGGTTGGTTGTATGATTAAAGCATTTATAGCCTTTGGTGTTGTTGAGTACCCGAGAAACACTCCCTTGATACTCCTTGCATCAAGTTCATCTTTGGGTCCTCCTTGTTGCAAAATAAAACATACACAACCGAAAACACGTAACTGATCAATAAATAGTTTAGTCTTGTTTAATACCTCAAATGAAGATTAATCCTCAAAGATTTTTGTAGGGGTCTGATTGATCAAGTAGCAAGATGTCATGACCGCATCTCCCCAATATTTCTTTGACATATTATGATGAAACATCATTGATCTTGCAACCTCCATGAGATGTCGGTTTTTCCTTTCCGCAACTCCATTTTTTTGTGGTGTGTATGGACATGTAGTTTGATGAATGATCCCATATTTTCCTAGGTGTGCTTTGAAGATTTGACTTGTATACTCTCCCCGATTATCTGATCTCAAAACTTTGATTTTAGCATTGTATTGGTTAGTCACATTGTTTTAGAAATTTTGGAATGCTTCAAACACACGATCCTTGCTATGGAGCAAAGTAATCCAAGTATATTTTGATTTTTCATCAATGAAAGTCACAAAATACTTGTTGTTATCCCTAGACATGCATGGTGATATCCAAACATCCCAATGAATCAGATCAAAACATTTCTCATAAATTGTATTCGAATGGGGTAATACAATCTTGCAATGTTTGCCAAGGATACAAGCCTCACAACTAGAATTATCAAACGAACTACTATGTAACATTAAACTAAGGGCACGAGAATGAGGATGTCCTAATCTAGCATGCCATAACACATCCTTAGCCGAAGCTTTATTTGAATAAACTTTGAAAGCTGAATGTAAACTTGAAGGATTTTGTGAGAAATCTTTAAGAACATAAAGTTCCTCCTTGGTTCTTCCCTTGCCAAGTAATTTCCCACTCTTAATATCCTGAAAATGAACATCATTAAGACTAAAAATAGCAAGGCAATTTAAATCTTTTGTGGCCTTTTTAACTGAGAGCAAGTTTGATGTAAATTTTGGCACATAGAAAGCATTTGATCTCTTATTGAATAATTCTAGACAACCAATCCCCTCAATTGGTATATTATCTCCATTAGCAATAACAACATTACCTAGTGTTGGTTTAATTTCATTTAGTAATTTACAGTTATTAATCATGTGATGGCTAGCACCCGAATCAACCACAATATAATCATTAGGCTTTTGAGAAAAGAGAGAGATACCGGAGTTGTTTTTATTGAAGGTGATTGATTGAATAAGAGCCTCCAAATCAGTCTTCTTTATGGTAATGTCTTGTTGAGACTCTTCCTTCCTTGGTGTGGAACTACTCGGCTCTCCCACAAAGTTTGCTCTCGAGTAGTGGTTGTTGCTTGACCGGTTGTTATTGTTGTTCCTATTGTTTGTTGGTCTTAGATGAGGATGGGGAAACCAACATTGGCTTTTCTTGTGCCCCGGTTTTTTGCAATGATCACAATTGCCTTGAAATGTTCCTCCTCTTTCTTCGGGTTTGTACGCCTTGTTGGCCATTGGAAGCTCCCCCTTAGTGAACAACACATATGAGCCTTGCTCCTTTGAATCTTTGAACAAATCTCTTCAAGACTTGGTAGCTTTTCATCTCTTAAGATGTGCTTGATGAGTGAGTAGAAGACCGAAGACCTTGTCTTATTCTTTTCTTTCATTAAGCACTTTAGCATCAATTGTGGCTGGCATAAGCATCTATAGCTCAACCCACAATGATCTAAACTTTCCAAAGTGTCTGGTGAAGTCCATCTCTCATTGGTGTAAATCATTGATGGCTTTCTTGATTTCAAAAACCTTTGTGAAGTTTGTCACATTGCCGAACACTTGCTTGAGTGTTTCCCAAAGCTCCTTTGCCGTCTCACAATAGGAGTACCCTTCAAGAATAGATAGCTCTAGAGAGCTTTGAAGTGCAGTAAGAACCAATAGATCATCTTGCACCCATTTCTTTTCCTCGGTTGATAATTCTTCAACTCCTTCTTTTGCTTTCTCCAAGACTTTCATGTCTTCATTGGTGGCTTCTACATGGCCCCAATATCCTCTCCCTCTCAGACATGCCTTTGTTGTTCTTGCCCAAGTGAGATAGTTTCCCCCTTTGAGTACCAAAGGAACTTGTAGCTTTGTGAAGTTCTCCATTTTTCTTCAAACAGCTCTCGGATAGTACTCAAAAATATTTTGAGAAATTTTGGTTTGGTAACCGTGGCTTGGAGAAGCTGAAATTGAATATAGGTGTGATAGTTTGGTGGAGAAATGAAGATCTTTACACAAAACTGAATTCTTTTGTCCAATGGACAAAGATTTGAAGATATGATGAGCTTTAAATTTCTTATGGAGAATTTGAAGTATTGAATAGTGTATGGAAATTTATGGAAAGTGAGTAGAAGAGAATGAGTGAATTTAAAAGAGAATTTTGAAGTTCTTGACTCAAGAACAAGAGTTGAAATTTTGAGATTTAGTAAGCGGAAGTGATTTAAGAAATAAAAGAGATCTAGAGTGGTTTAGGAACTTGTAGCTCTGATACCATGTTTGATTTATGAGAATGATAAGAGAATTAAGAGAATTCAAGTATAAGATTAAGCTAACTCATTGTAGAATAATGAAATGAGTGAATGAGAGAAGTTTATGTATTTAGATTGAATTAGCTATTTTACAAAGGTGGGATACATTCTTCATATAGAGTAATCAGCAAGAGACAATGCAAGTGGATGTATGCAATGGATGCAAGGGAGAGTGATGGCTTGTGGTCCTTCGTACGGACGTGAGAGTGACTTCTAGTCACATGTGGTGTTTACCACCCACTCTTCCCAACGGTAACTTCATGATGATTCCCTTTCTTTCTTCCCTCCATATTGTAAACATAACTTCCCTCTTTTATTCAAATCGTTTATGTGTTATACTAACACATAAACTCATCTTGATTAATAGCTCGGATCATGACTATTAAACCTGTTCCTTCTAGGCCAGATTCTTTCATTTGGCCGGCTACTAATTTTGGGATGTATACAGTGAAGTCCAGGTATGACTTTATACATAAACACACAAAGAAAGAGCTTTTTGAACTTGTTGCAGTCCAACCTTCCTTATCTCCAATCGTTTTCGATTGTTGGAAGGTCAAAACATCTTCTAAACTGCAATATTTTATTTGGCAAGCTGCGAATGGTGCTTTAGCTGTCTCGGAATGTTTAAAGACTAAAGGTATTAATCCCCATTTTGGATGTTGGTTATGCTCAGCTGAGGAAGAATCAGTTAACCACATTTTGTTTGAATGTCCTCTCGCAAGACAAGTGTGGGCATTATCCAATATCCCGAGCCCTGAAACTGGTTTTAGTCCGTCAATTTTTCAGAACTTGGCATACGTCTTACACCTTAATTTGTGTTCTTCTTTAGCGGATGACTTGATAGGTTGTATTCCATGGTTACTATGGTTGTTGTGGAAGAACATGAATAATACATTGTTTCAAGGTCATAGCTTCTTCCCTTCTGAAATCGTGGATAAGGCTCGTGAAGATGCAGCTCTTTGGTTTCATGCTCAAGTCTCCATTACACTAGTGCAAACAGAGAAGCCAGCTTCGGATACCCATTGGATTCCACCTGAGATTGATCGACTTGAATGCAATATTGCCTTCTCTTGGTCTAAATCTAAACACATCGATCAGGCGCAGCTTGGATTTTGAGAGATCATCGAGGTAAAACTATTATGCATAGTCATCTCATTCTCACACACCTTCTCTTGCTCTGGTGCTAAGTTTAAGAGTTTGGAGTGGGCTCTTGAGGGCATGAGGAGTCTTCATAAATCGAATGTCTCCTTCTGTTTCTCTCATTTGGATGTTGTTAAAGCGCTTTCTTCGCCTTGAGAATGGCCTTCACTTCATGGCTATATGTTGCCGTTATTAAAGCTCACTGAAGGACAAGTTGGTTGGGGACCTTATCTTCGAACCCAAGCAAGCTAATCGGCCTACTTCAGAGTTAGCGAATTTGGTGGTTGCGGATCTTCGTTTTACTTCCTATGTTGTGGATGGCAGTCCTCGATGACTTAGACAGTTACTTGTCAGGAAAAGTACTCTCACTATAATGTGAGCAGTTTTTAGCTCTTCTCCTTTCTTTTTTATTTCTCGTTTTTTTGGTTTTCTTATATTTTTGAACTTCTCTGTTTCTTTTGTTCTACATATTAGGTTTCGTTTATGTTTTAATAATAATCCCTTTCACGTGAAAAAACAAAAATTAGCAAAAATTTACAAAATTAAAAAACAGATATATTTTCTCGGCCAATCAAGAATTACTATTACTCAATGTGAAAAAGACTTTTATTCTTATTTTTTTCTTCCGTTAATTTGGAATCTTAAAGTAAGTAGATATTCAACGGCATGCATTGATTGGACAAGACGGTCGAATTATAATAACAAAAACAAAAAAAGTTAACATGGAGAAGGGATATGGGAGAGAGTGGGACAGAAAGAGAAATTTGATTGGAACAGAGCTATTAAAATGAAAGGAGTGCATGAATCAATGGAAGTGAGGTAGCTAGTGAGTGTCTCCATCTCTTATTTTTTTACGCACTTTCTTTAATCATAACTTATTTTGTCCTCTCCATGACAAAAGTCGAAATAATGCGGAGGTTATGTTCGTTTCCTTTTCAAATGAAAAGGGAAAAAAAAACAAGTTTACTAGTCTAATAAACGAATCAAGTATCCAAAAAAAAATTGAAGGTTTAAATCTCTTGAAATCAAGTTTCGAATCCAAAAGATATCTATTACTTTGTTTGACATATATTGAAATTTTTTTACATGGTCAAGATCTGTAAAAATGGTGAGAATGAGATGACTAGAAAACTAAAAAATTTCTGACTTTAATATCTCATTGGAACTCAAACCTAAGTGTCGAACACAATACTATCATTAGTGTTGCGTACAAGCACTAGTCAAAACTTGTAAATTTTGCTAAACGATTTCTAATGAAATAGAGTATTGGGGGGTTGGTGTGTGTCAAATTATTTGACGTGTGTCTGCTATTCTTGCATTTACAATATCATCATACGGTTTGTTTCTCATATAAAAGTAAAAAAGCAACCAAATCTAAGATATGAAAGAAATGTTTATGATGATTTTTTTTTTTTACTATAAATACTTATTTTATTGATTAAGTCATAATACAAACCGGCGAGACTACAACCGAAATTACAGCATTCTTGCCGCGAACCAAGAAGTTCCGGAGTCTAGAGAAGAAAAATTACATATAAAGCATTGGACAAAAACCTTAAGCGAACCAAACAACCAATTCCTTCGTTGAACCTAAACTGAATACAACCGGCAAGCCTCTTAAAGAACCGCCATGATCCGATAAAGAGATCCTTTCTTTGGTGAATCAATCTGCATTTACCTTTAGATGATGCATACTATGATTGATAGAGAAATTTGTGACACATATTTTCCGAAACCTATCAAGAGGCTTTAGCGATGGAAGCACGAACACTCAATCCTTGCATGTGTAAACCCGCATAGCATGCAAATAAAGATGTAGTCTCGATCGAACTTGAATCACAGGGAACAGAAGTAGATCACCCTCGCCGAATAGCGCTGCCACCGCCAGATCGAATCGGAGAAAGTCCTAAATCACCGTCTTGAAGCAAATCTGTGCAGATTATGCAAAACTCAAATCCAATCAAAGGAGATTGGGTGGACAGAAGACTTCGGTACAACGTTTGAGACCTTCGATAAACCGAAACGACGGATCGATACATCAAACTTATAGCATGCAAACAAAGGATTGAGGGTAATAAAAAATCCGGTGTTAAACCAATGAGATTCTTTAAGAAGAAGGCCATATCTAAGAGATCAAAGCAATCTTCTACTGGAATCAATCTCTGATTACCTTTTTCTTCTAAGTCCAATACATCAATCTAAATTGATATCCAAAATAAAGATAGACAAACAACTAAAAAGATGAAAAGGAAAAGGGGAAGGGGGCGGCGTCGACGTTAAGAACACCACCAAACATCAGGCCCAGTCTACAGATCTGAATTGGTATTTTGATTTAGTGAAAATGTAGAGCAAATTAGAGATAGAAAGATAAAAAAAAAAATTAATTAAACTTTTATGATGATTTAAACATTAAAGAACTGTTATTTGACAACAAAATAAAACATCCGCACTTGGAAATGGTCGATGTCTAATCGATTTCAAGAATTCAACCGTGGGACAAAGTTTTGAAAATATCTAAGTTTAAAATAAGCCAAAAAAAATATCTAACATGAAAAAGTTTGTGTGAGTCGAATAGAAACAACACACATGCCTTTTGATGTGAATAAAGTAATATACAAAGATCTAGATATTTATTCACATCGTTTGAGACCATATTTAAAATGTAGAGAAACTCAAGAAACAATGCGAGTCAGTATAATTAGGAGCAAAGCCCAACCCACCCCAACTCATAATAAGAAGAATACAAAAAATGTTTTAAGTGTTTTAGTGCTTTATAAGAAGAAAAAATTATATTCAAATTTAGCTACATATGGTTACAATAATCAGATCTTTTGTTCTGTTGGGTCTCTAAATAAGTATTTAAGAAATTAAGGATGCATAATTATGTTAAAAGCGCATTAACTTTTAATACTTTATATCAAACCCGGCCCTCTAATTGTTTCTGTGATTATTTTTAGACGTAGTAGGCTAAGCTTTATCAATAGAACCTTTTTTAGTAATCGTTGTAATTAAAATATAACCAAACCGTATCATATCAAAAGTTGTCTTTAATTTATTTGAAAAGCGTGATTAAATACACCGAACCAAAGATTACAAAGATCAAAAAGGAAATAAAAAAAAGTTTACAAAGATAAGGCTTCGCTAAATACTATATTAGGTCAAACAAAAGGAATATTACATACTAAGTCACTCTTGGTTAGGTACTAATAAACGAACGACAACTAAGCTCTTCGAGAAGATCTTATTTTGTCACAACCCTTATAATTTTAAGTAGTCACATACACAAAATTCGAATTAGGACATCTCCATATTTTTAATATAGTCTCTAATGGAAGGGACTTTAGGCAAAAGACTATCCAATCAAAATCAACAATGTCAATATATCTTTAAAATAAGACTTTCAAGAAAAAAAAAAAAAATTGGGATCAAAATTTTTTGTGTGAATTTGGGACCAAAAGGCTATTTGTACATGAATTAGTTACAACTTACAAGTGGTTATTTTTAGATATATTTTTTATTTGTTAATAAATTAATCTACTCTTCTTTTTTTTTAATAAATATTGGGTGTTGGTCCGGATTCTGGTCTGAAAATTTTCCGGAACAACATAAAAAACAATTATTCAACTAAGGAAGAGTATCTTTCAAATTTCTATTTAAGGTTCTTAACACAATTCAAATTATATTAAATATTCTTTTTAATTATACAGTACATTATATTATTTGATCTCATAATTAATAAGCTAGATGAGCTACTATAAAACTAAAAGATTTAAAATGACAGTGGAAGTTTGTATCATAATGTTTGATGTTTATAATTTTATAAATTATCATTATACGTCAATTTACAACGTATAGCAGTGGAAGTATAATTAGTGTTACTATTTTTATAAATTATAATTATTAGTGACATCTACTAGTACTGCACAAAATCCTTGTGGTACAAAACAATGCCCTCGTCTCCCGGCATTAGCTAAAAGAAAGTGAGAGAATAATTAGGTATAAGTGTTCCCTTGATTAAATAAGGAAAACAAGAGATAATTAATTACTCATATACTCCACTGCACAGATTAATTATTATTATTAATTATCATTAGTTAGTTTAGTATATCAATGCTGTTTATGTGACTCTTGAACGTGGACGCGGTTTCGGGTGCGATAGCTCACCACGCATATCTTTGGAACGACAACGATTCGACGGTGGAAATATTTGTTTAATTAAAGATGATTTAGTGATTTATAATTAAAAGACTGACCACAAATTAAAAAACAACCAAATTAATTCAAATTAGCCTTAGCCAATCAGACAATTCCTATTCAGTGATCTATAATAATAACATTTAATTCTCGTTGCCGACATTAGGATTTTGCTTTTAGAATACTTCCTGTGATTGTGTTTCCATTGCTTTTGTTCGTTTTGTTCGTTGGTCGTATTTTATAATTGCATGCAAACCTGTAACGGTAAAAAAAATGTCACATATTATATGATCCAATATTTTAGCTATTAGATTATTTACTTTAGATTGAGTATGGTTATCAAATAATATACTCAACAAAAATTTTATATGAGTCTAAAGTGTATATTACTATTTCGTATCATATATTTTATTTCTCGATCAGTAATTTTTAATATTTTTTTGTTTAATTTTATTAGTAGTATAAAGTTTTATTTTGAGCCTAAAATTTTGTGATCTACCATGTCGAATTTTTATAGGAAACCAGACATAGACCCGAATTCATTAGCTTGAAAAAGTCATATTAGACCTAACAAAAAAGGAAATTGTTTGACTAATGTGTAATCTTGAGAAGAGATAATGACGATGATTGTTATCGATAACCACGAAATTAAAATATCTAATTAATTAATAACGAGACGTAATACTTTAATTTTGTGATCATATAAACACGTTGAACTTTTGGCCACGTTTCGTGGCTGATCGAGGAAAAACAAATATCGTCTCCTAATAGACAAGTTAATTAAATGTAGACAAATCAAATCCTTTAAGGTATCAACAAGATTGTAAATCAAACCCGTTTTTGGAAAAAAAAAAGTAAAGATAATTAAACGAATAATATGAAAGTTGTTATAATAATAATATGGCTTTATCAGAATAATAAATATAAATAAAGATG
>OVAP01002509.1:0-19232 GCA_900406295.1 Aurinia saxatilis
TTTGGCCTCAAGATGAATACACAGAAATTCACCACCGTGTGTGTTTTACAGTCTTCCTCTGTAATTTCCTTCAACATATCCCGATTCATAGCATATGTTACCTTTGGATCTATCGCTTGTATGATCTCGTAGGCATCGTCCATCGCGGACGATGAGAACAGTCCCTGGAAGTATTCCGTGGCCACTTTTTCCATTCCCATCTCTGGTAGACTGTAAAACACACACGGTGGTGAATTTCTGTGTATTCATCCTGAGGCCAAAAGTGGAATATTTCCATTTTTCACTAAGGAATCAGCTAAGAGATGGAGTAAAGATAAAGATGCAAGAACATTAGAACTAAATGCCGGAACATCTATTAAGAGAGAAGATATAAAAGCTTGTTTGATTAAAAAGGTTCTCCCGACAATTCATGAGAAGTGACCAAGAGAAGGTCAAGGGAAATACAATTTTTGTTCAACAAGATCATGCAAGAGCACATGTGGGGGTAAAGCTCCAAAATCACCAAATATGTGCATCATCATTTGCTAGTTTGCCTCCAAAAGCTCCAAAACACTCTAGAATGCTCCAAAATCACCAAATATGTGCTTTAACCTGTAAATACTAGTAAATACTAGAAAAACACCTAAAACACTCGATAAAACACTTTATATCGTGGCTAAAAACCATAAAATACACGATATATCAGAAGACAAAATGTTACAAAATCTTAAATGTGAAAACAAATTAATTTTGTAACATTCGATTTTGAAACATCTATTTGTATGTGGTTTCATCCTTAGTACTAAGATCATGAAACTAAAATGTTCTAAACTCTTAAATGTGGAAATTTTTGTTTATTTGGTTCTCAAATTTTGGGTTGGTCGATATGAGTAAACTACACATCAAAACATCTCAACATATAAATTATTATTCAATGAATAAACATGTGCACAGCGCGGGTACTCATTTAGTAAGCTATAAATGAGAAAGTTATAATAGATAGTTGATCCCTTTAATTGGTGTACAAAATCCTTAAACTTGAAATATAAAGAAATAGAGGCTGTGTTTAATTTATCTTAGAATATATATATATATATATATATACACATATGTGTGTGTGTGTGTTTTCTTTCTTATGTTAGATTTGTCTTCTCTTCCAATGAAGTTTTCAAGCCTATCTTCACAAGAAGAATGTGTCGTCGTAAAAAAGAAAAAAAGATATGACGCATCATGGAAGATTCCATATATCTATGATAGTAGGTTGTTCGAATTGATTAGTCGAATCAATTGTTAAGAATTTGAAGCTTTACTAACCTAGCATCTGTGAGTGGAAGAGTGCTCCTCAAATTTCCAATGCTTGAGTCATTACGAATGAGATTATGTGATGTTCGGTTGTTGATCCTTGTGAAACGAGGTAGTTGTCAAAGTCTCGTGCGATCCAACTAAATCTTTTGATCCTTTTATCAGCTTTCCAAACCGCATCGGTGGCTGCACAATGTTTTTTCAATCTCCTCGAATACTAATCATAATAATTGTCAAAGAATATGGTTTTTTGAAACCGCAATATAGGATCAGAAGAATTATTTTGCTGCCAAGTAACATATTAATTATAAACTAACAAAATGACTTTCCTACTTGTAAATCCTCAGTGTTAATGAATTTTGTAATTTCTTAAAAGCAAAGAAAAATAAAAACAAAAACAATATACAAAGAAGATGGATGAAACAAATGAAATCATCTAGTCTTCCATTCTATATTTTGAACAACACTTTTTGACACAAATGGCCTATTAGCTCAGCTGGTTAGAGCGTCGTGCTAATAACGCGAAGGTCACAGGTTCGATCCCTGTATAGGCCACTTTTAAAAAAAAATTATCACTTTCTTTTGTTTGGCTTTATTGTAGTCTCCTGATTCTTAAATTTCTTCTTGTGAATAGTACTGAAACATTGTGATATATTAATGTATCATTTCGATTAACTTCTTCTATATTATATAATACTAGGGAAAATCCATGCGTTGCACGGAAAAACAATTTGCATGATTTTAATATTTATTTTTCACAATAACTACTAATTAAATTAATAAGATTTGATTATTCAAACCGGAGTACAATATTTTTTATTTTTTCTTTGCCAAACATCCAGAGTACAATATTTCTGTAAGCAAAATTCATTTATATAAATAAATTTTCTTAAAAAATAAAAGTTATGAAATCAGTTGAAAATATAACAATGAATGCAAATTTGTTTCTACAATTTGATGCAACTTATCCATTTATAATCAGTGACAAAAAAATACAAATTTATTTGTATTCACTACTAAATTTTAAAGATATAAGAATAATAATAATAAATTTATTTTATACAAAACTCAAAGTGGTTCGATATATTATACCATGTGGAAATTTGTAATTTATTTGTATTTTGTCATGTGGCCAACCAAAGTGTACACTTTTAATGTTGTATATATAAAATGCTTTTTTGATCCAATTTGACCAAATGAAAACTATTAAAGAATTTAATGTGATTGACATGCATTCACTCAATCTTTTGTTTTGTGTTCATAAGATATTACAAATATATATATACTAAGAGAATAATGACTGTTCTCATATTTTTTTATTTTAAAAAACTTTAAAACTGTAGTACAAAAGAATAAAACATATAAATTACACATTTTCAGTTAATAGATCATAAGATCATTTGATATTAATTGTTTACGTTAAAATTAATGTTATACATTAAATAACTATATAAAAAAATAAGGTTGAATTCAATAAATATGCATTTAAATAAAGTGAGTGGACAAATATCACAATTCTAGATGATTATGTGGCAGCTTTTCAGAGCTTTTTTAGAAAGTATTTTCTAAAATATTATATAAGATCTATAAAAGCTCTACATGAAAAAACATGATTTACTTAATTGAATATTTAGAAATTACGTATTGTATCATTATAATATTTGAATCTGCAAAAAAAATTGTTACTATATCATACATATTTTTTTATTAGATGCTACTGACAAAAGCAGGGTTTTTTTAATCATAAAATAAAATAAACCCTTCTTTTGTCAATAGCAGGGTTTGTGTTTAAGGTGAACAACAATATACCCTTTTGGAAATAGTAACTTGTGAAAATTGTAGAATAGTAACTTGTGGAATAGTGTTTTCAGATCTATAATTTTTTGGATCAACAGAGATTACATTGGTTGGAAATAGGAATTGAGGCATTTATACATCAGTAGTGGATGGTAAGGGAGAGTTTGGGGCTTCTACTATGATGAAGTCTAAAAAATACGATTCATGACTCATCATCAAATGATCCAATGCAAATCAAGTCTATATTCAAAGAAGATTTCAGAAGACAATAAACAAATGAGTATATCAAGAAGATGTCAATATACAACTAATCAATCAAAATATTGCTAAAAATTCTCTTTATTTATTTACCGATTGATTTCTGTAATTAATTTGACTGATTCTGTATTTATATTGATTTATATGATTACTTGTAAATTGAGCCAATATAAGCTCATATTTTTTTTCCATTGTAAAGACCGACCATTGAATGAATTAAGAAAATGTATTGTTACAAAATCGTCTCTTATTTTTGCTCTTGTTTTATGTCGTAAATGTCTCCATAAATAGAAGGTTGTTCTTATCACAAGGTCTTCTGCAGTCTTGAGTAACGAACCTCGATCCACTTCTACCATTCACGCCATCCCAGATTAGATAGATAGGTCGTTAGACCAGCTAGTGATCCTACCTTTGTTTTATCAAGACCTTGGGAACTTGTATCATACTACAAGCTCCTTTGAGAAAGCAGTTTGTAGAGAAATAAAGAGTGGTAACACGGACATGGGAGGGTAGGGGGGGATTCAATGGAGATGGATGGGGGAGGGTCTTGTGGAGGAGGAGGACAAAGGAGGTTTGTGGTGGATTCAGGCTGGAAGCTTGACCAGGTGGGAACAAGCTGTTCTCCATGAAAAGAGAGTTTTCTTTAATTTTTTAAAATGATGTTGTACGAATATGAAACAACAATTTCTTTGATCTGCTCAGTTGACAACTTTATCCTTGATGATGAAATTGGTACAAAGGTTTGATATGGACAAAGGACAAAAGTAAAGTATGATTTATGAAGGTGATTTGATGACTGACCGCACATGCAGAACTCGTGATGATGATGAGAAAATGGTGCCATGATGAATGCAAGAGACACAGGGCCAAGCCATAATGTAACTGCAGAAGGTTCAGTATCATCTTATTTGAAAACTCACCTTTCATACATTTTATGGTGAAATTTTTCAAACCGTAGACTGAATTTTTTTATTTCTAATTAAGATTTTTCTAGCATAAAAAAAAGAAAAAAAAAAGGAAAGACGACATGGCGCGAAACGTAGACATGGTTGGTTAGTGAAAATGTCCGAACTTTACGTCATACCTTTGGTTCTGCTTTCGCCACCACACCAACGACGAACCCTAGTCCCTAGATCCCCTATTCCTCAATCCTTGGTCTTTTTTTTTTCCTTGTAACAATAAAATAAACGAATTTTCACAACTTAACCAGAAAAAAAGTGCTAACAAATCTTCATCACTGATTAATCAAGATTTTCTTATCACATTGTTTCCGATGTATGTTTTTTTTGTAGAGACTTTTGATGAATATTGGTTTTGATTTGTTTGATTAACCCTGAGAAATGGCTTGATTGTGTTGTGTGTTTAGGTGTTGATGGAGTCTGAAGATAAAGAAGATGTAAAAGAAGAACAAATTTCTGAAGATGGTGAGCATAAAAGGATCCATTCAGAAGAAACGGAAAGTGTAACCCTTCCCTCAGAGACGCATTCAAGACGATCATCCTCTTCTTCTTCATCGTCATCTTCGTCCTCATCGTCTGCCTATTCATCACCGCGGAAAAACCTACCTGAATCATTAAATGATGAAGCAGAGATTTCTTCACCTCCTGTCCAAGTAATGGAGAGGGGTAATATTAATAATAAGAAAGGGTGCTATGATCCCAATAGGATTCCGTCTTCGGTTTTCGCTAGAAGTAAATCGAATGTACCAGCTGAATGGAGCTGCACTTCGAACGAATCTCTCTTTAGTATCCATTTAGGACACAATAGTTTCAGTGTTCGTGGTAATGATTTGATGAGATCAGGTGAGCTTTATAAATCAGGAGAGTTATTAGCGTATAGTCCTGCTCTTCCTATGCCTCCTCCACCAGGACCAGAACCAGAACCAAAACATGTTGAAGAAGAAGAACCTCAGGTTGTTGATTCAGATAAAGAAGAGAAAGTCTTATTAGTAGAAGAAACGCATAAAGAGGAAGATGAAGATGAAGAGGATAAAAGAGAGAGCCATGAGAAAGAACAACACCCTGCTGTGTCTTGGAAAACTCCTACAACTTCTTATCGTTCTAACCGAAGCTCAAACAGCGCGCATTCCTTCTCTTTCCCAATGTAAAAAGCCTCTAATCCATTTAAAATGCTCACATATATGCCTTCTTCTTGATAACTATTGGATTGGTTTAGTAAAAGTTTTTTTTTTTAATTGACAGATTGGCAGGAGCTGCGAGTGAGTCCGGAAAGAAAAAACCAGAAACAGAGGAACAGAAGAAACAATCAAAGCAGTCAGAAGAGACACAACAAACACCAGCAGAAACAGCAAACCCGAAACAGTCAATGTTGTTGTGTAGGTGGTTCTCTTGTTTTCCACCATGTCCTTGGTGTTGTTCTTCTTCACGTTCTCCTTGTTCTTGTTCTTGATTTTTCTTTTTTCTTCCTTCTAAGGACCTTTTTCTCCTGTAAAAAAAGTTTGTAGGATCCAGCTGACAACAAATATAAATTTGTCATTAGGAAAGCTCAAATCAATTCAGTTTTCTCTCTGTAACCATGATTGAGATTTGGCATTATCTTAATCCAAACGCGGTGACCAGAGATGAATAAAGAACAAAGACCAAAAACGTTTACTCTGTTCATCTCCCTGCTGCTATGTTCTTCCCTCGGGTTGGCAGATGAAAACCCATTTCATTTAAGGTTCCAAGATATATAAAAAATGTGAGGTTTGGTTGGAACGAGTTTTACACTTACAATGTGTGTCAACAATGGATCACAATATATTAGCTTTTGACAGAAAAATGCTATGCAGATGGTGATATGTTATCCTTGGTTTTCACGAAATCGCAGTTTCTTTTGGCTAACGAGAAAAAGAAAAAAAACAATATGGCAATCAAAGAAGAAGAAAATGACCCTTCAACTCTGATTCAAATGAATTCATTATCAAAAGATCTAAAAGAATGACACCTTAAGATTCTCAATCAATGAACAAAACCTAAAAGAAAAAGAAAAATAAGCAAAAGTTCTAGTTTTTGGCATGAGCATTGTCATGCCCGTTCTTCTGAGAAGCTTTACCACCACCAGCGGCCTCACCATTCTGTCTCTCAACCCCATTTCTTCCATTGCCTCGTCCTCCATTGAAACCGTTGCCGCGTGGTCTGTACCCCTCGTTTCTGTAACCATTCTCATTTTTATTGTAATAGTTGTTTCGTTCGTATGATCTTCCGCCATTGTTGTTATTGTTGGCTGCAGCAGAATCCAAAACAAAAAGTTTGAGAAAACTATTCTTTTCTTTTACATTGTCATAAAATTACAATCTTGCAGACAAAGTTGCTAAACTTACCTCGCTTTTCTTCTACAGATACTCTTCGGTTTCCAATTATGATGGCAGATTTCTTCTGAGCCTAGAGTTGTAAGAAAAATAATTTCAATATCAGAAAAATAATTTCAAATTATATATTCAAATCGAGAATTTGATGGACTAAAGCGCTTACCTGTATTACACTTTTTGCTGCTTCACCAGATTCGAATGCAACAAACCCAAAACAGTTTCTCTGTTCCTGAAAAGTCAAGATTTTTAAGCATGTGAGTATTTAAGGTTTTTCGAAACTAGGCAAAAGAATTTTCTCTTAAGATGATTGAAAGAGCAACTAACCGTGTAGCTTTTGACTTGAATACCATTTTTTCTAATAGCTCCAAAATCTTTAAATGTTTCATAAAGGTGTTCGGGAGTGGCATCCATTGGCAACTTTGCAACAAATATGGCACTACCCGGACCTGGTTTGGCAATGCTTCCAGCAGAAGGGCCTCCAGAAACTGGGGCAGAGGGTTTGGGGGCAGGAGCTTTAGCCTCAGGAGCAACTTTCGGCTTTTCGACATGTTTAGGCTTTGCAGGCGAAACATTAACATTGGACAGACCATTGTTTTGAGCCAGAGACTGGGCCTGTCATTATGAAAGCAAAGATTAGAGGTTATTATAAAATAGAACCCAAAAGATTATGAAAGTAAACACAACAAAGACCCACCACAATTACTGCAAAAGATTTCTTGGGAGCGTTCTCTTGAGGTTTTGCTTGAGCAGGTTTAGGTAAGTTGCTGTTTCCAACCACAAGTTTTTCCTTAGGGACTTCCGCATGTCCGTTTGCAATGGGACTGACTGGATTTGTCACCGGAGCTTTAGCTTGACTAGGGGTAATAACCACTTTTACAGGCTCTGCTGGTAAAAACAAATAAAAGATGAATCAAAACAATGTCTAGGGTGTTAAATTTAAACATTCTTGAATTGGTGAAATTACTTACTGGTGGTAACGTCTGTGGATTCGATGAGTTGAGCAGTGTCAGCAACCTTCTGGGTAGGTTGTGGTTCAGACATGTACCTCAAGGAATCGTTGAGCACAAAGTAGCTTCCATTGTGAGGCACAAGGAAGAAAGATTGAGAAAATCTCCTCCTTTCACCATCTTTGGTAACCACTAAACCCGTGACAAGAGTGACAACTCCATTGTTTAAACTTGATTGAGAATCAGCAGCCAGGATCTGGATCTTTGAATAGTCTAAGGACATGATCTGATCAGTAATTTCCTGCAGAGATTGTAATAATGAGTAAAAGAGAAGTAACAATTGATAGTATACAGGTAGAAAACTTACCTTGAAGGATTTGGCATAAACCATGTCACCATTGGGAGCTGGGCGTGCGAGAATGCTATTGTCGAGATAAAAGCGATGAACTTGGGCGGGTGATTTGTAAAGGTGGTCATAGTATTTGAGAACAAAGGCATTGCCCACAGTGCGTGGATCCACTGATTCAGGAGTCATCTCTGCAATTACAAGCAATCGAAACTCAGTATAACAGGTACAAATTCCCAAAAATCGCAACGAAGGCTAAAATTGAAAAACTCGGTAGATTCATACTCGATTTTGAGAAAACTAAAGATTAAGGGCAAATTCAAGGTACAAAGAGGAAAAGAAGACTACCTGCTATGCTGGTAGAATGGAGAGAAGAGAAGACGATAATTTTGGGATTTGTATATATACGCCTCTTAGGGTTTTAGTTTTACTTAAATCTCCGACGACAATTAGGAATTTCTACATTTTTGGGAACCAATCCATTCATAGCTCGCCACGTAGCCAGTGATCGAAAAAAAGAAAGCCCCCGGCGAGGATCGAACTCACGACCTTTCGCTTACGAAGCGAACGCAATACCACTATGCTACGGAGGCGGTCTTGTTTGTTATTTGAGCCACTACATTTAAAACTTGTGTTTGCTACTTAAGCGACAAGATCAAGTTTTGACGGGAAGGAGACGACCAGAGTGAAGACGCCGCCGACGGAGAGAAATGTGCGGTATTGCAGTTGTAGTGTGCGGCGTTCGTATCGAACTCTCCACGTTCCTCTCTGATCCTACTTTCGAACGAGTAAGTCTCTTTTACTGTCTTATCTCCTAATTGATCTCTTATGATTTCATATGATTTGCTATAACTGGAGTAGGCTAATTTGGTTATTCCAGTTACAGTTTTCGGTTGAAGATGTCAAATCTTTGTTAGCCCGAAGAGGTCCTGATAGTGTTGCCCAAAAGAAGATTCTTCTGCAACCAAACGTCTCAACTTGTGCTCAACAATCTCCCACTCTCTCTGTTTATGAGGCTGCACAAGGAACTAATGAGCTTGAGAATACTACTTCTTCCGCTGAATTGCATTTTTTAGGTTCCACATTACAGCTTAGAGGAACTAATCCTGTAATCCAGCCATTGGTAGATTCCTTTGGAAACATTCTAGCTTACAATGGTGTGCTTTTCTTTCATAAGCTCTCTAATTTTCAATACTTTTCTTTTACACCCTACCATATCGATTGGTATATTTTCCTTGCAGGTGAAGTATTTGGCGGACTTGACCTCAACAGCTTTGATAATGATACTCAAATTCTTTTGAAGTCTTTAGAGAACGCAAAAGCTTTGCTTCCAGATGTTCTTTCTATGATTAAGGGTCCTTGGGCTGTTATATACTGGCAGGTAAGTTTGCGCCATGCTTGTATTTTTTGTATTTTACTTACACATACAACTTTTCACTCCATCAGGAAAGCTCAAGAACACTTTGGTTTGGTAAAGATGCTTTTGGTCGGAGGAGCCTCCTTGTTCACTGGCCAACAGTGGAAGATCCTCGTTTCCTTCTGTCCTCTGTGTCACCAGCTTCTTCTGTTGCTCACAGTTCTGGTTTGAATTGCTTGCTTCTCTCTTTATGTACACCCCCTGGCCCCCATGTAACATCTCTTCTGTTCTTTGGCAGGGCCGGATGCTGAAAATGGTAATGGTATTCATAGATTTTGGGAAGAACTTCAGTGTGGAGTGTACAGCATTGCTTTAGGCGTTTCAGAATCTAGTTTATGTATACATGGTGAAGTCACGAAACACGAATGGACAAATACCATGTGGAAAGAATTGATTGACTGGGAAAGGAAGTTTGTTGTACCAAGACCTGAAGATCTTTTAAAGTCGCCTCTTAGCGGAATCCAGGAAGAGAAAGACAATGATCTTTCAACTTCTTCTGGTACTGCTTAATTTTTGTTCTGGCTCCTCCATTGTTGTCGAAATTTCATATGCTTGACAAGGTTTAGTTTTAGGATTTGCGCAGACAGTTTTGGTTGTTCTAAAGGAATCAGTGAGGAGGCGAACTTCACTGCATAGCATTTTTCAGGTATGGGAATTAAATATGCTAGACTAAATGCTGCATGGTTTTTGAATACTTACGGCTAAACACCTTCATATTGATATAAACAGATAGATAAAGAAGTTGTTCCAGTAGCTGTTCTTTTCTCTGGTGGACTAGATTCAATGATACTTGCTGCGTTATTGGACCAGTGCCTTGATCCAAAATGTAACCTTTCTTCTGCTCAGTTTCTGTCTCTGGCATTAATTCTGAAACTAACTTAAGTTTTCAAAATCATTTTACCTTTCAGATGAAGTTTATCTGACAATAACTCATTATTGCAAAATCCTTTTTGTTTCAGATGAAGTTGATCTGCTTAATGTCAGCTTTGATGGTCCTAACGCTCCTGATAGGATCTCCGCCAAAGCTGGAATAAAGGAACTTAAAAAGATTGCACCTTTGAGGAGGTGTGACTCTGAGAACCTTTTATTGCATGTTGTCTTTCACTATTAACGTTGATGCAAATGTTCTTGAAATTTCAGGTGGAAACTTATTGAGATCGACGCTGATCTGTCAAAATTAACCTTTGAGACAAAAAGAGTTATGTCACTCATAAATCCTGCAGACACTTACATGGTAAGCTTCAAAATCCTGGGTGATCGGATTATATTGTTCCGGAGTTATGAGAAATATACAATATTTTTGCAATGTTAGGATCTTAACATAGGAACAGCTTTGTGGCTTGCTGCATCTGGCGATGGTTGGATTCATGAAGAGAGCAAAATTCAATCAGTAGAAGAAGATCACGGACGAATTAGATATAAATCTGAGGCTAGAATTCTGCTTGTAGGCGCTGGTGCTGATGAGCAGTGTGCTGGTTATGGTAGGCACAGAACAAAATATCGAAATGGGAGGTACTTATATATGTATGCAGATGCTTTCTCTTATGGATGTAAACTAATAATAAGTGATCTCACAAGTTTTGTTATTTTTTTTTTTCAGTTGGGTTGCTCTGGATCAAGAAATGAAATTGGATATGCAGAGAATATGGAAAAGAAATTTGGGTCGGGATGATCGTTGCATTGCAGATAACGGTAAAGAGGTAAGTGACACGCTAGGATTAGAAAGTCACTCGTCTATGTGCTCAATACTTAAATGTCTCTAATACTAACATTTTTCAGGCGCGTTTCCCGTTCTTGGATGAGGATGTAATAAAGACTCTCCTTAACATCCCCTTATGGGAAATTGCGGATCTTGAGCAACCAAGTGGAAAAGGAGACAAGAAGATTCTTAGACAAGTGAGTAAATAATTTACCATGTTTCCTGTAATATAATGCCAAGATTCGAGAAGTTAGTTAAACTTGTGTGAATGTTGAAGGTTGCAAAGTTGCTTGGTTTACATGAAGTTGCAGAGATGCCCAAGAGAGCAATACAGGTAAAAAGACAGAGAAGTGAAGTCAAAGCAGTAAAGTTGAAAACTTGTTTCTCTCTCTCTCTCACTTTTGTGTTATGGAATTTTGGTTTGTGTTTTCAGTTTGGATCTAGAATAGCTCGTGAATCAAACCGGAAGAATTTTGGAAGTAACCGTGCAGCGAACCAGGCCTCTGCGGGGAGTGTGAGATTCCAAGCACCTTCAGAGTGAAACGGCTCATATTCATGTCTGTCTACACAAGTATTGTTAAGATTACATTGTATACAAAGGACAAATAATAAAAAGTATGGTGATAAATGGTATTCGACTATTTCAAATTTTGCTAGTGTTGTCGAAGAATCACTCAAACTTGTTTGTTAAACACAGTATTCTACTATCCATGTGAAGAAATATTTGATTGTGTGTTTGAGTCGATTCCAAAGGAAATTAGGGCAAAATTGGAAAATCACAGGAAAGAAAAAGCCCTAAACAACTCTTTCAAACGTCCACCGTCGCGATCATCGTTCTCTGACTTTCTTATGGACACAGAAAGCAGTGGCTGCGAGAACATGGTCGGTGATGAAGCATGGCGAGCAGAAGCACAGATCGGTGGCAACGAGAGAGCTTTGCAAGCACTTCGGGAACTCATTATCTTCCCTTTTCGCTACTCTCTCCAAGCTCAAACTCTTGGTCTCAAAGTACACCTCTTTTGTCTTTATTGATTCTCTCTTTCTCTTCACTTTATTAATTGCTTACTTAATCATTCCAGTGGCCTAGAGGATTGCTCCTATACGGCCCTCCTGGAACTGGAAAGGTAAACTCTGCTTCAATTTTGAATTTTTTTGCTTACAACTTTTTTTCTACTGTAGGATGAGCTCAACTAAGTTAACTTCCCTCTGTCTTGCAATTTTGTTTTGTGTAGACAAGCTTGGTCCGTGCTGTTGTCCAGGAATGTGATGCACATTTGATTGTTTTAAGGTAAAATATTGTTTTGTAGCTTCTGTGTAAAATTTACGGCATGGAGAGCTAAGTTTTGCTTTGTGTTTGTGTGGCAATCTCTGCTCAGCCCCCATTCTGTTCACCGAGCTCATGCTGGAGAAAGCGAGAAAGTCTTAAGGGATGCTTTCACCGAGGCCTCTTCTCACGCTGCCTCAGACAAGCCCTCTGTGATTTTTATTGATGAAATCGATGTTCTTTGTCCTCGGCGTGATTCTAGGTTTTGTATCATTCAAATATCTCTTAGTTGGATCTTCAGCGAGATCCGTAACTGCTTGCGAATGATTTGATTCTCTTTCAAATTCAGACGAGAGCAAGATGTTCGTATTGCTTCTCAACTCTTTACACTCATGGACTCAAACAAGCCCTCGTCATCTGCACCAAGAGTTGTTCTTGTAGCATCTACAAATAGGTTCTTGTCTCACCTTTAAACATTATTTTTGTTTTACCACCTTTGTGTTTGTAATGCAATTTATTCATGCTTTATCTTCGTCCAAAGGGTGGATGCAATTCACCCAGCACTAAGAAGGGCGGGGCGATTTGATGCTTTAGTTGAAGTGAGCACTCCAAATGAGGAGGATCGCTTAAAAATTCTGCAGGTAATATTTGGTTTTTAAATGGTATTGTTTCTTGCTGATCAAATGGGAACTTTGTTCAGCGTCCTGTTCGCTATTTTATCAGCTCTACACAAAGAAAGTCAGTTTAGATCCTAGTGTCGTTCTACAAGCCATAGCAGCATCCTGCAACGGTTATGTTGGGGCAGATTTGGAAGCTTTATGTCGTGAAGCAACCATCTCCTCAAGCAAACGATCCTTAGATTCTCTTATCTTAACATTGCAAGACTTCAAGATTGCAAAATCTATTGTTGGTCCAAGTATAACAAGAGGCATCACAGTGGAAATTCCTAAAGTGACATGGGACGACATTGGTGGTCTGAAAGATCTAAAGGTCAAAATTATAAACAGAGTTATAGTTTAAGCATTGTTGTCTTCCTATATCATTGCAGCTAATGTGTTTCATACTCTCTCCGTGGACAGAAAAAGCTCCAGCAAGCTGTTGAGTGGCCAATCAAACATTCAGCTGCATTTGTAAAAATGGGCATATCGCCAATGCGTGGGATACTCCTCCATGGTCCTCCAGGTTGCTCTAAGACAACTCTTGCTAAAGCTGCTGCAAATGCAGCTCAAGCTTCCTTCTTTTCCCTAAGGTATAATTTTGCCAATCAGAAGAAGTTCAAAACTTGATAGGTCACATTTAAGGAAAACCCCTTTTGGTCATATACCGTGCGTAAATGAACTGCTTTTTCTTGAGTGATTCAGCTGCGCGGAGCTATTTTCTATGTATGTTGGAGAAGGTGAAGCATTATTGCGGAATACATTTCAAAGAGCTCGACTTGCAGCTCCAAGTATAATATTCTTTGATGAAGCTGATGTTGTTGCTTGTAAAAGGTTTGTTGCGATCTCTACAAACAACTTGTGCTTCCTGTTGCAGACTTTTGACATGTTAATTCCATGAGTTTTTGTAGAGGTAATGACAGCTCAAGCAATAGTTCTACAGTTGGGGAAAGGCTTCTGTCTACACTGTTAACCGAAATGGATGGTCTTGAAGAGTCAAAGGTAAACAAGGGCTCATAGTCATAGATTTTAATAGATTGTATCTCTGTTATCAGGTTCTAATCATGTTGTTATTTCGATTTAGGGAATTCTCGTATTGGCTGCCACAAATCGACCATATGCAATTGATGCAGCTCTAATGCGTCCTGGTCGGTTTGATCTGGTAAGTACTTATATTGAATTATTTGATCAAATGAGCTCAAAATAGCAAAATCGATGGTTACCCTTTTTCCTTTGAAATGTTTTGTGTAGGTACTCTATGTGCCACCACCTGATCTAGAAGCTCGGTATGAAATACTGCAAGTACATACACGCAACATGAAACTAGGAAATGACGTTGATCTCAGAAAAATCGCAGAGGAAACCGAGCTGTTTACTGGTGCTGAGCTGGAGGGTCTATGCAGAGAAAGCGGAACTGTCTCACTTAGAGAAAACATTGCAGCAAACGCTGTGTTCAATCGCCATTTCCAGAGTGCGAAGAACTCACTTAAACCTGCATTAACCATGGAAGAAGTGGAAACTTATTCATCATTCAGGAAGGCTAAAAGATCTGATTCAAAACGGGTTCCAGTTGAGAACAAGAAGGAGAATTCAAGTGTTTCTGGTTTAGGTTTCTCATGGAAACTTGGTGCTTTGGGCTTGATGTTGCTTGCTAGTGCTACTACTGGAAAATATTACTTGAACCAGACTAACCATGACCTTGTGGCTGCTTCTGCTACATGAAATCATTAAACTCTTTTTTATTCTTAGTTTTGTTTTGAGTGTTGAAAAATTTAAATGATAAAAAACGGCTAATGATGGATTCGGACAATGACAAAGAATGGGCATTACACAAGTATGCCCCACAAAATGCACTATTGAAATCCTCACCGTCGTCGAATAATTACACTGGTTTAGTGTATTCTGATTGAATCATTTTTGTTTCTTCTACTCCAAATACAAAAAATAATTTGAAATAATTATCCTTGTGAATGTATATGAAAATGAGTTTCTTCTTGTTTTAATCGACAAAAATTGAAATAGGCTGTTTTGAATTGTGATGGCTATTAACCGGTAAATTGAACCGGAATCCTGCCACTTGCAAAACCGGTTTGAAGTTATATATATAGAGTGTATCGCTTACGACTCAGTAGTCACTGCTTCGTCTACGTTTGCTTCTTCTGCTTCTTACCGTATGATTCTGCAACCTTGGAATTCTCCAGATCGATTTCTTTGTTTATATTTTTATTCGTTTCTATGGCGAGTTTAGATCCTAGTCGATTTAGATAATTTTCAGTCTTTTGTAGATTCGAGAATTTTAAGAATTGTGATCTGATTCCCCTGGTTTTAGATCTGTTTATGCTTTACACCTGTTCCGATTTCTTCATTGTTTAAAAATCTTCCCGTCTGATGCAAATATGTTGTTTCCGTCTAGGATTCTTCGAGATTTGTTCGTCTTGAGTAGTGGATTTTGCATTTGCATTTATGCTTCTGTAAGATGATGGATCATAATATAGATTAAATTATGATGCTGGAATCAACATTTCACCCTTAGATCACAATTATATTCAACAGAGTCTTTTAGATGTGTTCCATTGTCTATGTCGGATGATGATGCTTCCCTGTGCCACATATCTTACATTTCTCCGGGTTTTGCTTTTGTTGCTTAGGTTATTCAGTTTATAACATGGGTCGTGGAAACAGCTGTGGTGGAGGTCAAAGCTCATTGGATTATCTCTTTGGTGGAGGTGACGCTCCTGCTCCTAAGCGCGCACCAGCTCCTGCTCCTGCTTCTGCTCCCACTCCTGCTGACCCTACCAACCGCACTGCACCACCACCTGTGCCCACAACTACTACTGTTGAGCCAGCAGAGCTTAACAAGCAGGTTCCTGCTGGCATCAAATCTTCTGTTAACAACTATGCCCGAGCTGAAGGACAGAACACCGGCAACTTCCTCACTGTATGTAATGTTTGTGTGTCCATTACCCTGTAACTGTAAATGATCTCTCTCGAATATAACATTGTAATGCTCTGCAGGACCGCCCTTCCACCAAAGTCCATGCAGCTCCTGGAGGTGGATCGTCCCTGGATTATCTCTTCACTGGTGGCAAGTAAAAAAAACACAGTGCATTTGCAAATGCCTATCTCTCTTGCATTTTCTCGCTATAAACTGTTTGATGTGAGTCTTTAATGATAAGAAGTCGGTTTCTTGTCACCTATCTCAAGTGTTATCTGTAATGTTCTGCTGAAAAATGTTTGAATCAAAAACTCCAAATTCCCTGGTGTAATCATTCAACTTCTGAAAACATTAAACAAGTGAATGGCCACAGAATCCAAGAGAATTAGACACAACTATTGCGTACTTGTTAACAAACCCAATTACACTTATTATAAGTGATTGGCCATATAATTATGCTAATTATGCTTATTATATCAATCATTAACAACGTACATGTCTTTACTCAAAAGTATGAAACCCCCACATCATTTAGGATGTTGAGGAGCAGGGATTATTTCCCATTTTCTTCTGACTTGTTCTAAGTCTTCATTAAAGTGACGCTCATAGTATACGCACATGAGGTCTGTACATTGTCTCCCTGCTCGAACAGCCCAAGGAAGGTAATGCTTTAAGAACATTGACCTTTGCTTCTCGTTGAACCTCACGGTGCCTCCGATCACCGAAAGCATACACATTGGAAGATACATCTGCTCAAACTCTATGACTTTTAGAGCTAACTCACCTATAAGATTTGTAGGGAGGGCAAAGAGAGTGTGCCATAAGTCGTGCACTTCCTTCAGGACTCTTCTTCATCCTCTCAAGAACCATTTCAAAAGCTGGTTTTCCAGTGGTTTCACCGAGAACCGCAATCAGGTCCGCTCTACGAGGATTTACCAACGCACCAACAGCAGATCCCATTGCCACTGCCGCTTGTTGCCACCGGCTTAACGGCACTCGAGCTCTTTCGATCATAATCGCTCGTAGAGATCATTAAGTAGCTATACAACTAGGTATCTGAAGCCACAAAGTAGAAGATGGTAGAAACGTGATACTTTAACCGAAAATTGACAAGTAAAGTAATAATATACACCAACCAAATGAATATGCATTCCTACAAAAAAAAAGAAACAGATTGACAAGGCAGTAGCAGCAAAAGCAATGTGCGAGGAAGAAGTTGAATAGATACAAAAAAGTTGAACAAGGCAAAATAATAAACACTTGAATCTAAGTAAAACAGAATCATCACATTCAATTCAGTCGGAGAAAGAGTGATATGAATCCCCAAATCATTCAACATTAGTAGCTGATCAAATCAATCCCCAAATCAAGTATATTCCAGGAGCGAGTAATCGAAGAACATGAAACAGATAAAACGCTATAGAAACAAATGTAATTTATAGATAGTGAAGAAGAAGACGGCGAGGAGTGAAAAGCATACCATGATCATCATCGACTACGAAGTTGCTCGGTTGCACAGTACAAATGAAAACCAATTTTGGGGGCTTGTGTTTTTCTCTTTTTCTTTTTTTTTTCTTTTTTTCTAACAACTTTCATTTATTGAATCAGATTTAAAAATTATACATTCTACAAATACATAATCAAACATAAAAAAAAAACGATGAAAAAACGAATTTCCACGATACTTTGAAAACCGAAATCTTATTCGTCAACAGATTCTTCAATTTTCATGCACATATCCCAAATTCGATTATCAAAACAAGATATCAATCTTGAAAATCTATACCAAATTCCTTCTATTGATCGGAATTGTGTATATTGGGTATCATGAAAAATCAAAAAAAGATAATGGATTCGTTTGGATGAGATCGTAATACACGCACACCCCACAAACGGACCATGAATGAAACTCCTCTAAAATACAACAAATTTAACCAAATATGATACATAAATGATAGAGATAATTGAAAAGGTTACAGTTAGATAATGAATGTCGCGGATAGAAATTTTCGGCTGATTGATAACACCTTTCAAAATGAGAAGCTTGGCAAGAGATTGTGAGTCCAAGACCACAAAAAAGGTTTGGATAGTCACATAAGAGGCTACAAATTGAGCAGTTTGGAAACACAAGAGCCTCCACTAATAACACCATGGAGATAAATCTTCGGGTTGCAGGGTTTTGAGAGAGAATTCTTATTCTTGAAACTTTGAATCCATGAGCAGCTACAAAAATTGAGCAGTATGGAAAACAAGAGCCTCTACTAATAACACAATGAAGATAAATCGTCAGGTTGCAGGGTCTTGAGAGAAAATGCTCATTCTTGAGACTTTGAATTCATGAGCAGCTACAAAAGCTTTCTTCTTCAATGATGTTTTGGCCACCAAGATTGTATCTGGCCACTGGAGACTTAAAAAGAACTTCACATCACCAAAAATCAGAAAACAACATGGTGTGGTGTGGTTGTCTAAGGTCTCTATGTTGCTCAATGCGTGCTAGTCTCGAACCGTGGAAGGTGCGTTTTAGCTCTTTTTATATAATTTTAATTAAAGGGTAAATTGACAAAAGAAAAAATTGTTTATCTCTACACAAATGTAGGAACCTATGATTGTACACTCACAACAAATTTATAATCGTCTAAATCTACACAAAGTACATAAAATATCACACGACATCACAAGCAAATGGGATTTCGATCTAAATCATCAAAACGCCAACGCGCATTTGTTACACCGTCAAATTTTCTAACTTGGCATTGTCCTGCTGGACTCTAATGCCAAGTTAGTGTCCACAAATTCATTATTGTTGGCGAAACTCAACATTATGTATTGGTGGGCTAAGGCCCAAATGATTTAATTATAAACCGACACAAAAATCAACATCAAACCGAATCAATTAAACCCAATCCAACATTATCAATTAAACCTAAAATTCCTTAACTAAACAGGATTCTCGACGAACCCTAATCTCTGGGATTTATTTTGGGGATTTTCTACTTCGTTTAGGCAGAAAACTGGTGGCCACCTTATCAACCCTACTTAAGTGCTTGATATGTTTGATTGAGTGTGGACACAATTTCTAGGACGAACACTTGTGGTACGAGGGTGTACGTTGATTTACCATTTATTTTTGGTTGAATTTGATGTTATTAGTATTTTAATGTAGCTTTCGACGATTTCAAACTGTTCATGAGTCTATATGAACATGAATAAACACTTGGTGTACAAAATAGACAATTTTTCATTTTATATCATTTAATTTACCTTCTTCTATTGTTTAGATAATTTTAGTTTCTCTTTTCTACCGTTGAAAACAATTTACACA
>OVAP01002510.1:0-19231 GCA_900406295.1 Aurinia saxatilis
GCAAATTAGACGCAGATTTCCACCGACGCAATGCCGTCGCAAATTTGCGTCAAATTTGTGACGTTTCTTGTTTTGCGACGAGCGATTTGCGACGAAAGTGGTTTCGACGCAAAGACGTCGCAAACCCTGATTTGCGACGTCTTTGCGNTTGCGACGTCTTTGCGTGGAATCCGGCCCTCGCAAACGAGGTGTTTTCTTGTAGTGTACTCCTTATGTTTTGTGTACATGTAAGAACTTCAACGAAGGTATTAATCAATTTCGCAAGCTCTCGATATATTACTGTATATATTATTATTTGTGTTGAGAGACTAGCATTTTTTTGTTTTGCAGAAGAAGAGTTAGTATCAAGAAAAGAGATAACTTGGTATCCAAGAAAGCAGGGAAACCACGTACAACAATATAGCCTACCAGTCCCAGAAATTTACCAACCACACATGTATATATGATCTTCTGATCCAAAATCTTCTAAAATGGAATTATGCAAATGCGTCAAAACCCCTATTCATTATTCTTAATTTGAGACATTAATGTATTTGCAGGAAAGAAAGAAGGAAGCCAGGACATAAGTCATTCTCCATACGCCATCAGAGACATTTCAAACGACAACTCGAAGCGAGTTTCTTTACAATAGTCTAGAAGAGAAAAGAAAAAGATGTAGCTTCAACATTGATCCATGATCAACGAGCCACGTCAGTGGTATGAGCATGGCCTTCGCTAAGAATACTTTCGGGTTGGCAATAAATGAATACAAACTGCCTCTGTTCATGTGCAACTTGCCAAAAACAAACAGATTTGTGTGTATGTTTGCTCTGAACTGTTGTTTAACGTGTATCCTTCTTTGTGATCTTTATTTATCAAGTTTTGAAATCTTGAGCATCACGGAATAGTCTCTCGACCACTTTTATTGTTTTTCCGTTCATAATTATTGTTTCTTTGAGTGTTCTTTTCGGTTCAAATTATTAAACTACACGTGTCTTTGATTCTTAATTTCTTGTGCAGATTAAGCTCCTCTGTTTATCTTTTATTTCTTAAGTTTTTGTTAAGAGGTAAGCTACTGTCCTCTTTTCACTGATTTGCTTCCAGTTCTCTCCCCTTTTTGTTTTGATTAGGTTCCTTTTACTTAATTTTTGCATCTTCCATGTTCATCTTTGAGTGCTATATGTTTCTTTCTAACTTTTAGAAGAATCTTCTCATCTTCTCACGAGTTTTAGTTTATGTTTCTCTAACTTTTTTTGTGTTTTCCTTTCCTATATACATGCTCATACTTAGAATCTTTATGTTCTTTAATTTTTTCTTATCAAAATCATTACATCATTTTGTTAATTTGTTGTTATATGAGAAAAGAGCATTGGAAGAAACCCAAAGCTCTCCCAAACAGGTACATCACTTTTAAATTAGATTCTTGATGTGTGTAGCTTTAATGTGGGAAAAGGGACAAGGGAGGGATGTGAAATGGAAATTGAACTCGTGTTGGGGTTACCTTAGATTTTGGGCTGCCATAACACGTTAGATTTTGATCAGCACCTTAAAGAACTGCCTGAATACATCAGATTGTGGAATATGATTGATATTTTTAGGTGTTTCATCGTCAATTACTTCTTCAAAGACTTTGTTTTAATTCATACTTGTGACTTAATGAAGCCTTGAGAAGCTGACCAGAAAAATGAAAACATTGACCATAGTCTAAAATTGAATGGCTTTTACAAATTATAGATTATCATTTAAAAGTAATCATGAATATAGTCTATATATGTCATGAATAGAGTAGCCAAGGATTATATATGTATAATTATGCATGGGCAGTCCTTATATCATGAATATTAATTGATTCAAACATCCTATCGCCTAACCATGGTCTAGATTTCATGGCTTTTCGACCATGTTATTTTTGTTTTCTTTCTAACAAACAGTTCATATTTGTTGTGGTTTCTTCTCTTCATAAGATTTTCTTTTTTGTTTAAAAAAAAAAACATTGTTGAACCCCCAAGATTATTGTCTAGCTCGATTATACTAAAGTCTACACCCTTAGTTACCGTCTTTTATAATCTCTCTCGCGCTCCCTCCCTATACATACATATTTCAATATTCTCTAAGTACATGAAATGCATGGTCTTGAGTTCTTGAGTTCTCTTAGTTAACTTCGTGGCTTTGCTTTGTCATGTCACATGACTCATGTGTTGTAACCTAAACTTAATTTTTCTCATTGTTACTATATAATACATTGGTATGTTAAATATTTGGGAAACAATGTTTGGTTTTATTATATCTTTGTGTTCTAAATAATTTTAGAATAAACAAATTTGTTAAAATTAAAAGTTTGGTTTAATATACAATGTTTGGTTTTATTTTATTTTTGTGATCTAAATAACTGTAGAATAATCAAAAAATTTAAAACTAAAAGTGATATGTAATAAAAAGTATATATATAATTGTTGTCCCCGCGCAAGGTCGTTTTAAAAATACAATTTTTGTTTGATTCTCACACTCTATTTTAAGTAATTATAGGATAGTCAAAATTCATTTAGATCAAAAGTACTTTTTGATCAAAAGAATATGTAGAATTTAATATCATCCGCGCAAGGCGCGGGCAAGCACCTAGTTCCTAACTAAGAAACTACCAAAACATAACAAGAGTAAACATTATGACGATGAAATTTGCTTGTATTAAAAGAGGGTTCAAAATACCTTCTTTGGAATGCAGAGATTACAAACTTCTTCCTTGAAGCAAAGATCAAAGCAATAATGAAAAGAAAATATAAGAAACTGATAAATTGTTAACATGGATGCCTGGAAGCTTTTGAGTGTTTTCTGATGATTCTCTCTAGCTTCAGTCGTCTGTATTTATAGGGGAGATAGTCGGGTAGAGAGTCGAGACGAATCAGGAGGAAGATTTGGATAGGAATCCAAATATTTGTGATTATCCTCTCTGAATCAATCAGTCACACTATTCTCGGTCGATCGGTGAATATCTGAAACGTGTTTTCTGAAGATTCAGTATATTCAGTGATTATCTCTAGCGTATACTGATAACTCCCCAAATGCAACAATCCTTATCTGAATTTTTTCTCGAAGCTTCCTTGAGATTATGGGCTTCGATTGAGCGGTGGGCCTCCGGTCCGACTGATTGGGCCTTCATTTCATGTTGGCTTCTAGATACACCTTCAATGATTTGGGCTTAACTTCTTACTCCTAAGGTCTAATGACTTGATTCCAAGCCCGAGTGAAAGCTAACTCACGTGGCTAGATTGTCCTAACTCCTCACTTCATTCAAAAATAAAAATCTTCTTCATCCGGGTCTGGACTTCTGGTGTTGATTTGTTGGACTTGGTAGAAAATGCCCATTCGTGACCTAAAATGCATTGTTTTCACAAAAACACTTTGCAAACAAAAAAATGTGAAATCCAGTGGTTTATGTTTCAAATCAAATAGTTTCTTTCTTAAAAACACCAAAAATAATATCGAAAAGCGGTAAAATATCATCACTATCAGTATTGAACACGTTTACCAGATTCACTGTTCGCATGGCTTTACTTAAATTTAGAACATAAATTTGTACCAATCACGAAAAGGAAAATTTTATCAAACATTTTTTTGATGTTGTTAATTTTCCATGCATTATAAATATATGAGCACAACTCATTAGGGACAAATATTTTTTACGGATTTCGATATTGAATTTGAATAGAGAACTGCGTTGATTTTATTAACTTTTGAAAGATGTCAATGTTGGTTTGGAGTTTCGAACTCCATGTCAACAGAGCAAAAAAATATGAGTCTCCTCTTTACTATTGTATGGCATAGCTATTGAATGCCACAATTTAGCCTCTGTAAGACCAAATATATAAACTTTGGTTTAGTAGTACATCGAAAGTGTGTGGGTAAAATCACACAATCACTATTTGTTCGAGGTTTCTTGGGAAGGAACTCGAATCAAAGAGCTTAGCACAAACACAAAGGTTCTAGCAAAGGATTGCTTTATTGATGTAAGTAGAAAAGTCTTTCGTAGCGTTAAGCTTTTAGGGTTCTTAAGCCACAAAGAGATAGATCATACAAGTTTAACCTACGGGGTGCCGACTTAGAAAATAAGTTAAACTCCTAGATCTTCTCGTATCTTCCCGATTCTTCTTGCCTTTTCCCTTCAGGTCGGCTCATTCCTCTAGGCTTGGGGCCTATTGACTTTTGACAAATTTTGGGCTGCTCGGCCCATTGTTGCATGCTGGTAAACTCGGCCTTCGGGGATTAACAAGAGTGGGCCGAGGAAACGATCCGGTTATCTCCTCGGCACACCGTAAGGGATACAAGTTTTGCCAAGGTCCTCAGCTAGGTGTGTACTGTACTATGTGATACACAAAGTTTTACCCTTTGTAGTTAAACTGCAAGTGTACAGACACACAGTTGTAGTACGTAGGGATCGAATCCACAGAGACCGAAAATAAAATGCTACTAGTTTAAATAAATTCTAATTAAATGCAAGGAAATAGTTTTTGGGGGTTTTCTACTGTAAACTATGGCTAACTATGGTTTTAAAAGGTTTTTCTATCTATTAAAAAGAGCTAGTCTATGGGAAATTTCGGTTAGGAAGAGTAACTCTCGGGTTGGAAAAACGATCAGTGTCGATCGACACCATGATGGTGTCGATCGACACCTCTCGGCAGAAAGCTTTCCTAGGATTAATTCTTGTACGAGGAATCCTACAAGGCTAAGGTCCAACTCTCGTTGTGACATCCTAGACATGCANAAGTTGGCCAAACCTAAACAAAGCCTTAATAACACCTTAGAGAAGAACTGTCCTATGAACATATAATCTAATCAAAACCAAGGTTACAACATCCTAACCTACTGTTTCCTAAGCCTAACAAGTGATCTACTCAGACATGGTTAAGCAATTCATCAAGCAATTTAATAGAAAAGAGAAGGATGCAATAAGAAAATAATCCAAAGGGTTCAAAGATTTCTCCCTTACAAAAACTCTTAAGAAGATATCAAAGCATAGCCTAAACAATGGCTGTAAAGAATTATTTATAGGGACTAGGACGAATTTTAGGTTTAGAGAATTAACATAAAAGATTTAGGAAAATCTTCATATTAAGATTTGGAAATATTTCCTTTTCTGCCCATCAGAATGACATGTCATCAGTAAAACCGTCATATCTCCTCAACCAATAATCANCAAACCGTCATATCTCCTCAACCATTAATCAGAATGAATTGAAACCACCTCCAAAGTGAAGCTAACTAAATTTCCTATGTCGTGTCAAAATTTAAGATTAAAATTACTTCGGGAAGACCTTCGTCTGACATGATCTTTAAGGAACGTCGGACTGCTTCTGCATTGTCATTCTATTTATTTGTTTCCTTTTGCTCCATAATTCCTCCATAATTCACCAAAAGCCCCAAATTCGTCCATGTACCTAAAATAACTTATTTGGACTCTAATAATAATATATAGACTCTAAAATATAAATAATTATATGCTTATTATGATAAAAACCGGTAAAATACGAGGTATATCACTATGTCGAGCACATGATTCTTCTATTGTCCTCGGCATATCCAAAGATAAAGGTTGTGGTTCAAGATTGATCGAGGACATGATTCAGATAATGTCCTCGGTTTTATGAATGTAACGCCTTATGCCGAGCTCATAATTTGGTTAATATGCTCGGCATGCTTAGCTTATAAAGACAATGCCGAGGGAGTGACTTAAGTAGACCTCCTCGGCATTTCGTCAGTAAATGTGCGTGACCGAGGTCATGCTTCAGGATATAACCTCGGCCTAGATACGTAGGCACTTAATCATTTTCTTCGACTATTAGTTCTGGAATGATGGTGGGGATATTTGACCCCCACAGTTATCCCCCCCCCGCCCCCACAAGCTTACAGGATTAGTTTTAAGCCTGTGAGGTGACGCCAAGCTTGCAGTCGAAGGTCAAAATGATTAAGTTCTCGGAAGTTAACAGTTCTTCGCACGATTTTTGAGATGGAAACACTTTATTTTCCCATTCGCTTCTATAAAATCAACACAGACCCTCCTCACTTCTCATTTTGCATTTGTGAGGATCGAAGTGTCAGCACGTCTCAAAGTAAAATCCTTTGTTCTCTCTCTTAATTTTTTCTTTAGAAAATTAGGGTTCTTGAGTGTTCCGCCCTTTGCCGCCGTGAATTGATTCGATATTCCGGCGAATCTTCATAGCTTTTAGGGTTTGCTCATATAATCCGGCGAATCACTAACTATTATGGATCCTTCCCTTTCTGAGCGTTTGGGTTCAGTTTCTGTTGATCAGAGCAGCCGAGCAGGAGTAAACGAGGAAATCCTGGATGATTTCCGAGACTCTGAACGTGAAGATATGGTAGACGAGGATGTTGTACCTCCTAACCTTCGCCGTGTAGTATTGAGTGAAGACGAGGAAAATGATGATGAGGGGAACGAGGGGGATCTGGTCGTCGAAGCTGAAGAAATTTCGGAAGCCGAGGGAAATATCCACGTGGATTTTAATGTCGAGAAAGAAAACGGGAGAGACCCTGTTGTCGAGGATGAGGAGATTCCGGAAGCCGAGGAGAACAGGATTGTAGAATTTTCCGAGGAAGAGATTCCCTTACAAGTCGAGCAATCAGCCCCACTTGATCTTGCGGCGATAGAGTCTTATTTGCTGTCACGTCTGGTCAAGGTTGAAACCGAAGAATACCACCAGGGGTATGGTCCTATGATCGATGCCAAACATGCCGACAAGTTGAGGGCCGAGGAGAGGAAGTCTAAAAAGAAAGGGAAGGACGAGGCTAAAAGCCCGAGGGGTCCTCCTCCCGTTTATTACATGTCTGGACGGTCCTCAACGACTCCCTGTTTTCTGGGAAAAGTGAGGAAAAGATACAATATTTCAGCCGAGGTCGAGCTGGTTGTACCCTCTCCCAACGATAGGCCCGAGTCTCCTCCGGTGGGTTATTTTAATCTCTACGAGAGTTTCTTCATTTGAGGTCTCCTTTGGTTTCCGATCCCGAGGTCATGACGGAATACCTTTTCCGCCATAGGGCAAGCTTTGCCCAGCTAACCCAGCGAGCGATCCGTCAGCTGATTGGTCTCCTGATAGGGAGTTACGAGTGTGACATCAATCTCACCACTGAGCATTACCTCAACTATCTGTTGTTCGCCAAGGCTACTACTACCGTCCCAAATACCTATTACCTGACCAACCGAAACAATCTCACCACTGAGCAATACCTCAGCTATCTGTTGGTCAAATAATTTTTTTATGTGCCCATATGCCGAGCCACCGTAGGCTTGAATGTCCCACTGATTTTGTCTAACTGGGATCCGATTGGTAGGGTCCTGATTATTTTTGCTGATCTGCATTTTGTTATTTGTTTATGTTACCGAACTTATCCTTGTGTTTTATTTTGGTAGAGAACTACCCTTGCCCATTTCTGTCCACTGCATTTCGAGCCGACCTCGAAGAACTTAGGAGGGTGCTGACTGACTGGCAGACAACTTTTACATTCGCACGAGTTGAAGAAGCGAGAGGTAGAGTCGAAGGGTTTTCTTTCTCAGTCGAGGAGGGTGAATCTGAAGAGGACGAAGGGGAATAAGAAAAACAAGAGAAACCAGGGCTAAGCCAAGAAATCTTGTAAGAGATGGGTCACCAGATAAACCTAATGGAATTGAAACTGCAACAGGCCAAGGCAAAAGAGGCGGCCCAGCTCACAGCTAATCCGGTTCAAGTGAATCGTATTGTGATTAATTCTAATCCTCTGGCTCTCTTACCAGGTTATATGGAAACCTCCAGTCCGGCTAAGGAGCTACCGTCGGCCGAGGAGAATGTGGAAAGGATCTGCCCTTCAGAAACACTCGTCGAAAAAGAAAAGGACGAGAGAAGTCTCTGGAGCTAAGTAAGAGCCTAATGCCGAGGTAGGCAAGAAAGTGAAGAGGAAACGGAAGAGCAAAGCTTCCAAGGAAGTTTCTCCTGCTTTGTCGAGGGCATCCCCTGAGAGGATCCTTGATAATCGTTTAGCCAGGTCAGCGACACTCTTTTCCCGGCTAACTTTCCCAGGGGTGTTTGTGCCCCCATTGGAGACAATGGTCAACCGGACCAGGTATGGCCGCCTGGCTTACCAAGAATTCCAGTTAACCCTAACTTCTCTCCTTTGCCCTATCTTTCTTTGTTCTCGTTGGACACCGAACTGGTTCGATTTGCCTTTTCTTTTCGTTTTTGTTTTTGAAGTACAATGCCGAGGTAAACAACGCCATGATCTGGTACGAGGGGAACATCGCGCTCAGATTCGAATCCTGAAGGAACAAATGATTGAGTCCAAAGACAAGGCCGAGCTGGATATGAATCAGGCTGCTGAACAGATTTGAAACCTGGAAGAGGAGTGCTCCCAGCTTAAGAATGACAAGGACAGACTCTCTTAGGCTGAGGAGGAGAAGGACAAGGAGATCAGGAGGATGAAGGCCAAGCTGAAGAAGGTCTCGCGTCAGGCGAGAAGAGAAGTCAAGGGATCCCTTGGCCCTAAGCTGGAGGTGGTCAAGTCAGGCATGTCCGAACTAAGCGGTGATCTTGTAAAAAATCTAATTTACGACCGCCAAAATGCGGCCAACATGACCCTCATGACTGAGCTAAAGGCCGAGGAGGGCAAAGCTGAAGGTAAGAAGTCGCTTGACGACTTCGAGACTGAAATTAAAGACTGGATTCTGGATTACGCGAATGCCGGTCCTTCCTTTGACCAGGCCGTGTCCAAAATTTTGGAAGAGCTGGTCCTGTCTCCTGAATCCTCGCCAGCTGCATCTCCTGAAGCTGAAATCCCAGATACCGACGATCAAGATAGTGCTGAGGACACAATTGAGGAGGAAGAGAAAATTCTGGAAGATGAGACTCCTGCCGCCGAGTAGGAATCTATTTAATTTCTATGTATTTTTTTTGTAAACTCATTTTTGCCAAGGGCAATTACAATGCCTGGACGGCTTTATCCAAACATTATTGATCCAGAATGTGAAGTGATTTTTAGTATTTGCGTTGAGTGTTACAATCTTGTGTATGCACATGAGCGGAGCTTTAAAATCTCATTTGTTTGACTTGAATAAGTGTTAATATTGCTCAAGGATGCAGAATAACCAGCGTTTTAGAACGAGCTGGGTTTAAGAAGTGCACATTTAGATATATACAAGGCTATGTAAGAGACCTAGGTAGTAATGTGTAATTTCATCATTGTGTCTAGCAATGACGAGTAGCGTGTAGCTTTGAGACAAAAAAAATGGCAAAGGCAAGTACTTCCGAGCATGTAGTATGCCGAGCATGTAAATGAAGAGTATGGATATAGTCTTATCCCCCCCTTTTTTTTAGGAGAGGGCTAGCTGGAACCATCCAAAGATAGGCTGTCTACGTACCCCTTGGAGGGATCAAGCCGAGCCCGTAGTTCAAGTTCGGTGCATAAGAAGCAGCCGATGCATATTTTTTTTAAATGGCCGAGAACTAAGTACTAATGGTCGCATTTTTTTAGATGCCGATCATTCGAAGAGCGTAGAATGATTCTTTTTTCCATCGCGACGAGCTCATATACGCTGGGTTTGACGACCTTAGTGATGCGGTAAGGTCTCTCCCAGTGTGCGTCGAGCTTGCCGGTGTTTGGTTCTGCCGTGTTCTGAAAAACTTCATGCAGGACGAGCTCACCTGTACAAAAATGCCAAAGACGAACGTGGGAGTTGTAGTACTGAGCTGCATTTTGTTGATAGTTCTGAAGTTGGACGAGCGCGCGATCTCGTCTTTCGTGGAGGAAGTCGAGCTGATCAAGTAACATGATGTTATTGATTTCTTCATCCTGTGGGGCAAGCTGTCGACGAAGTCCGGAAAATTCTATCTCGGCTGAAATCACACATTCAGAACAATAGACGAGGGCAAAGGGGGTTTCGCCAGTTGGACGCCGAGGAGTTGTTCGATGCGACCATAGGGTCCCATCTAACTCCTCGGCCCTTCTTAGCGTCTAGTCTCTTCTTAAGTCCATTGACAATCGTCTTGTTGATTGCTTCGTCTTGGCCGTTACATTGTGGGTAACGAGGAGTGGACTTGGAGAGACAAATTTTCCATTTTTCATAGAATCCTTCTAACCAAGGCGAGATAAATTGAGACCCATTGTCCATGACGATCTCATGAGGGATGTCGTGTCTGCAGATGATGAACTTCCAGACGAAATGCTCCACTTGAGCATCTTTGATGTTGGTATAAGATTGACCTATTTGGAGAAATAATCAGTTAGGACGACGAGGAGTTTCTTGGTTTTGGAACTAGGCATGGGGCCGACGATATCCATTGACCATCACATAAAAGGATAGGGAGACGCGACCGAGGACAATAGCTCGGCTGGCTGATGTATCATTGGGGCGTGTATCGCTGACACTTTTCGTACAGAGAGCCATACTGCTCGTAGTCGTTAAGCGTCATTGGCTAGAAGAAACCGTGGGTCTTAATCCTTAAAGCCAAACTCCGACCATCAAAATGATTGCCGCACGACCCATCGTGAACCTCCTGCATGACACGACGAGCTGCTTTTCCTTCGACACAGCGGAAAAGAGGTCTAGAGGCAGCCCATTTGTATAGTTGCCCCTTTGCAATAGAGTATCGGGTGGCCTGGGCTTTGAGTTTACGTGCCGCCCATTTTTATGTCGGGGCCGTACCATTCGTGATGAAAATTCTAAGTCTGGCGATCCAAGGTTCGTCTCATCCGTAGGTAGTACGAACACTTCCTTCTTGGTCGGTTTCCATCGGAACAAGATCGGCTTCTTGTGGGAGGAGGTTGATTAACGCCACCTGGTGAGTTGTTTGCATGCTTGGAGTTTCGAGGAGCTTAACCGGGATTACTCATCGAAAACCAGAGACCGAAGTCGAGCCTAGAGCCGCCAGTGCTTCGGCCGACGAGTTCTCGGATCGTGGGATCCGAGTTAAAGTAAATTCGTCAAAGGCTGATGCGAGATCTCATACAATATTCAGGTAAGCCTCCATTCGTTCGTCACTAGCCGAGTAATCACCATGGAATTGGTTGACGACGAGTTGAGAGTCGCAGAAAGCATGTAGTCGTCGGATCTCCATTCCGCGGGCTAAGCGAAGTCCCGCGATGAGAGCTTCATATTCAGACTCGTTGTTTGAAGCTTCAAAATTGAGTCAGAAAGATTACTCGATGATCTCTCCGTTTGGAGCAGTCAGATATATCCCGATTCCCGATCCTTGTTTGGAGGACGATCCATCTGAGTGAGGGGTCCAGGATGGGTGTTTGACCGGTTCTAATGTTTCTTCGGAGTTGGTGGGCTCAGGAGATGCCGAGGGTAGATCCGTTCTTTCCACCGAAGAAGTTATGTCCTTAGATAGCTGGGGTTGTTCTACTGAGTCCTCTGGGACGCGTCTTCGTCCACTTCTTCAGCGAAATCGGCCAAGACGAAATTAGCGAGAACATGAGCTTTCGCTGTAGTACATGGTCTGTACTCGATGTCGTACTTGCTGAGTTCGATGGCCCACTTGCTGAGGCGACCAGGCTTACTTGGCTGTGTAGGATCGCGCGTAGGGGATATGCGGCGAGTACAACGATCGCTTGGGACTGGAAGTACGGTCGCAGTTTTCGAGCTGAGATGACAACCGCGAGAGCCAATTTCTCCATTAGCATGTAACGTGTTTGAGCACCTGTCAAGGATTGACTGAAGTAGAAAATTGCTCGCTGCTTGTTATCCTCCTCTCTGATTAAAGCGATGCTGACTAGGGCAACAGAGACAGCGATGTATAAGAACAGAGGCTCCCCATACACAGGTTTTGAGAGAACTGGTGGGGTCTTGACGTACTGCTTCAGCTGCTGAAAGGCAACCTCGTATTGATCAGTCCATACTATCAACTATGTATCGCGAAGGGTCTTATAAAAGGGGAGACACTTATCTGTTGATCGGGAGATGAACCGGTTGAGAGCTGCTACTCGTCCCATGAGTTGTTGGATGTGCTATGCCTTCGTCGGTGACTTCATGGACTCGATGGCCTTGATCTGCTTGGGATTTGCTTCTATCCCACTCTTAGTGACAAGATAGCCGAGGAATTCTCCTGATTATAACCCGAACCGACACTTTGTCGGATTGAGTTTCATGTTGTAAGAATTGAGCTCCTGGAAACACTTGGCTAAGTGAAGGACATGGTCGGCCACCTTCAGGGATTTGATCAACATGTCTTCGATGTACACTTTCATAGTCTTGCCAAGTTGCTTTGCGAACATTCTGTTGACCAGACGCTGGTACGTAGCTCCGGCGTTTTTCAGTCCAAATGGCATGGCTTTATAGTAATAGGTACCCCGATCTGTAATGAAACTCGTTTTTTCGCGGTCATCGGGATGCATGAAGATCTTATTATAACCCGAGAACGTGTCCATGAAGCTTAGTAGTTCATTTCCGGTGGTAGCTTCAACAAGTCGATCAATACGTGGAAGCGGGAAACTGTCTTTGGGGCACGCCTTGTTCAAGTCGGTAAAATCCACGCACACTCGCCACTTTCCATTTTTCTTTTTTTACGACCACCGGGTTAGCAATCCAATCTGGGAATTTAGATTCCATTATGGATCCTACCTTGAGAAGGCGCTCGACTTTGGCATTGACTGTTGCAGCTCGCTCGTCGCCCAGTTGCGTCGTTTCTGCTTGACAGGTTTGAAAGATGGGTCGACGTTCAGCTTGTGACACACAATTTCAGAACTTATGCCAAGCATGTCCTCGGTCGTCCAAGCAAACGTGTTGACCATCTGCTTGAGCAGCTTGATGATTTCCGACCGAAGTGGATGCTGGAGTTTGCGACCGTTTTCAATACAGCGTTCTGGATGTCGCTCGTCGATGGATATAGATTCTACAGAGCCCTCCCCTATGGGCCCTTCGCGTGACTCCGCCAGCTGTAATTGCTATAAGACGATTGACAATTGCTTGTCATCGTCATGACTTGCTCGGCTCTTCTTTGCCTCGGTGGTATCGGGTTTTCGGTCGGTGACCGGTTGTCTGAGTTTATGCTCGGCCAATAGACAGACACTGGACTCTCGTTGGCTTCCCTGGATCGTTCCAACCCCTATCGACATTGGGAATTTTACGCACAGATGGTAAGGAGATGGTACGGCCTTCATCACGTTCAGCCAGGGTGTGCCGAGTATGACATTATAGATAGTCGGGTGGTCCGCCACAAAAAAAAGTCTACAATCTTAGTTACGCCTAAGGCTTGGACATGAAGTTTGATTGTTCCCAACATCATAGTTGTTTTACCGAGAATCCCGTCAACGGCTTCGGACTTGGAGTAACGTTGGTCAGAGGAATACTCATACGCCGGAGGGTTTCCCGAAATATGACGTCTACCGTGCTCCCCGTGTCAATAAGGATATGGGCCACTTCGAAATCATTGATGATGAGTTCGATTACCAGGAGGTCATTGTGTGGATGAACGATCCCCTTGGCATCGCTTGTTTTGAAGGACATGTTGTGGTCTGGGATTTCATGCTCGGTCGTTACTCTAGACACAGAGTCCGCTTGTCGCTGGAAGGCTTTGATAGATGACATAGTATCGAAGCAATATTGTGATCCTCCCATTATCATGTTGATCCGAGGCCTAGGACCCCGTTGCTGGTCTTCCTCCCCGTTTCTGTCTCGTTTGGTCGGGTCGTTCGGCTGTGGAGCTGGACGGGTCTCGTCTTTCTTTGGACCTGGAAAGTCCTTATTGCTGAATCCGCCTAATTTCCCCTCGTCTAAACATTTTGCCAGGAGAGCTCCCAGAACCTTGCAGTTTGCGGTGCTTTGTCCCTTATACTGGTGGTGATCGCAAAAAGCATTTTCATCGTAGGCATTATGTAGGAGCCACTGGTTGGAACGACTTCGTCCTCTTCCTCCTGTTCGGCCTCTACCTCGGCCTCCACCTCAGCCCTGGTTCCTTTCGGGTGCTTCCTCGGTGTAGTAGCATTTGTCATCTTCGGGATAGTCCACGAGATAGTCGTGGGAACCTAGGAAGATCCTTCGTGGTCGATGTAGCGACCGGTAGCTTTCTTCGTTCACACAGGTTGTTGTGGTGCAGATGGTGATGGTCGGCTTGTCGACCGTCCTTGTTTTGTTTGAAGGGTTAGCATCTCTTCCTCGTCGGCTATGTACCCAACGGCTCGCTGAAGAGCCTCTTGGATGGTGGCGACTAGCAGCTTCGCCAGAGATCGGCGAAAGATTACCGGTGAACAGCAGTGCTTGCTTTAAGGCTTCAAGCGTAGCTTCATCTCCCATACCATTGATCTGCGTTAGAGTTGATTTGAATCTGATTATAAAGTCACAGAGAGACTCGTTCTGTCCTTGTCGGATCAGCTCGGTTCCCGCCAGTATCACGTACTGCTCTAGGAACTTGTTCTGGAGGGTGTCGAACTTATCCACCGAGTAGGGGTCCAGTTTGATGAACCATCGAAGTGCTGCTCCATCCAGGTGTTCGGCGAAGAGAAGACAAAGGCCGGCATCTCTTTTGCCCCGATGGAAATTTCGCCCTATTCATGGCGACATGGAACGCATCGAGGTGAGCTTTATGGTTAATGAAACCCTTAAAGATTGGAATCTTCATCTTCCCTGGATCAGGGATGTTCACCGCCGTGATGGCTGGGGTGAAGGGTGTTCGTCTCGCCTCCTCTAGCATCCGATCGATCGCTGGAGCCGAGGAAGTTGCTCGGTGAACCTGGCTTTGAACAACTCTAAAACCATCGTTGGCTCTTGCGATCATGGGTCTCATCTCCTCGAGCTTAGCACGAAGATCTCGATGCTCGGCTTCTTCATAAGAATTTGGGTCTTCGTCGGAGACTTCCACTCTGTTGACATCGGATTTGGGATCATGGGCTTGCTCTCCGTTAGGTCTGGGGATTACTTCATCCTCGGATTCCTTCCTAGCCTCGTCGTCTGCGTTCTTTGCTGTTTCGCGGTTAGCGACCGTCCTGTTAGGCGTCGAAGCTCGTCGTCTTGGTGGAGGAGGAGGAAGACGAGTGGGATTCGGGATCCTGAAAGTGTTAGAAGGTGTTTGGAATCCATCATAGAAATTGAGAGAGCTCTGAGCGTTGGTTGGGACTCGTCTCGAAGGTTTGCTTGTAGCAGCCAGCTGGGTGGAGATTGTGTTTAGCTGGTTAAGGATGCCGAGGTTTGTCGTCTCTTGCTGAGAAGCCCTCTGAGCAAGGTCCGCTAGTGTAGCCGCGACAGCTTCTGGATTTACCTCAGTACGTGTGTCTCTCTGTTCGTCAGTGATCGTGCGCGTGATGGTGAACGGCGTGGCTGTTTTAGGCTGACGACTTCCGTCGGGAATCTGTTACTCGTCTGACATTATCTTTTGCTAGGGTTTCGGCTTGTGAGAAAGTTTTCGGTTCCCACAGTCGGCGCCAAATTGTGTGGGTAAAATCACACAATCACTATTATGTTCGAGGTTTCTTAGGAAAGAACTCGAATCAAAGAGCTTAGTACAAACACGACAGTTCTAGCAAAGGATTGCTTTATTAATGTAAGTAGAAAAGTCTTTTGTAGCGTTAAGCTTTTAGGGTTCTTAAGGCAGAAAGAGATAGATCATACAAGTTTAACCTACGGGGGGTATATATATATAGGATTATGCCGACTTATAAATAAGTTAAACTCCTAGATCTTCTCGTATCTTCCTGATCCTTCTTGCCTTTTCCCTTCAGGTTGGCTCATTCCTCTGGGCTTGGGGCCTCTTGACTTTTGACAAATGTTGGGCTGCTCGGCCCATTGTTGCGTGCTGGTAAACTCGGCCTTTGGGGATTAACAAGAGTGGGCGGACGAAAAGATCCGGTTATCTCCTCGTCACACTCTAAGGGATACATGTTTTTCCAAGGACATGATATTGATCATGTCCTATGCTAGGTGTATACTGTACTATGCCGAGCACATGATTCTGCTATCGTCCTCGGCATATCCAAAGATAAAGGTTGTGGTTCAAGATTAACCGAGGACATGATTCATATAATGTCCTCGGTTTTATGAATGTAACGTCCTATGCCGAGCTCATGATTTGGTTAATGTGCTCGGCATGTTTAGCCTATAAAGGCAATGCCGAGGAAGTGACTTAAGTAGACCTCCTCGGCATTTCTCCAGTAAATGTGTGTGGCCGAGGTCATGCTTCAGGATATGACCTCGGCCTAGATACGTAGACACTCAGTCATTTTCTTCGACTATTTGTTCTGGAACAATGGTGGGGATATTTGACCCCCACAGAAAGTGCAATGAGGCTTTACTGTATCGCAATCTCTTTTTAATCAAAAACACCCACCACAACTTTCTTATATTCTTCTTATCTAATCAATGTATAGAAAATAATTGTAAAAAAGATTATATATATTATATCGTTGTATATATTTCTTTTTATAATAACATGGTACACTCCGTAACAAACGAAAACCGAACCAAATGCAAATGGTTTATTTATGGGTTTAGTTTTGGTAAAACTGAAAATCCAACGAAACAGAATCATAATCGAAACACTCATCCTAGTTTGGGCTATAAGGTGATTTTGTGCCTTTAAAATTCTATATTTGGCTCCATTTATTTACAAAAAATAAGTAAAAGAGTTTAGCTGATGTGGATTTATTTATGTTTATGGTATGGTCTTCTATGATTGGTTGATTTTTACATTTCCATGTGGCATAGCTAAGAAGCAAGAACAACTCTTTTATATATAAGGGGTTTAATATTTTTTTCCTTTTATCCAACTCTTTTTGTGGTTAAAAGGTGAATAAATGTATTTTTAACTTATTAAACATTTTAAAAATTATGAAGTGACCTTAATCTAGTGGCAGGTGGTAAGTCCATTGCGATTAGGCACCATCACATCCGGGATCGAGTAACACTGCATATATTATATAGGAATTTGGCTAACAGGCCGGTCAATTGTGGCCTAATGATGACAAAAAACATTTTTTAAATTTAGGTGAAAATAAAATTAAGACGTCTTGGTTATTTTTAATAGTATTTCAAAAATATAATGTGATTAGGAAGATGCAACTTTTCTCCTTATTTTTAATTTTATTAAATTAGTGGTCTAAATATAGATATATTGTTAAAATATAATAGTATAGCTTATATATTAATATCATACATTCATTTTATAGAAATTTTGAAAACTACCACTTGTTCGTTTTAAAAAATATTTTCAAAACTACCACCATTTACCAAAACCATTTTTCATTACAAACGACAAATTTGTTAGGGTTTAAAGCTTTAGGACTTAAGATTTAGTAAAATTATAGACTTTAGGCTTGACTTAGGGTTTCTAAGATTTAGAATTTAAGGCTAAACCATTATAAAATCAGGGTTTAGATATTAATAATTATTAAGATTTAGGCTTTAGGAGGTTTAGGGTTTATTAGAACTAGAAATTTTTTGGGATTATTTTAGAGTTTAGGACCTAAACAGATAATCCTTCGGTGTGCGTTAATAAACAAGAGTCGAACTTGTTTCCAAAATACTGTTACGTAACAAATGACGAACTGAATCAGTTTTGCACATATTTGTATATACAGACTCTCTTTTTATGGTCTGTTAAGATGACATTCTATTACAATCAAATGTGGAATATCTGAATGATTACCATGATTGAACTTCGTAAGAAAATGGGTGTCTGATTTTTTTGATGAACTGATAATATTGGAGAAATTCTTAGTGTTTCTTTTCTTGAATATTTTCTTCGCACTTGGAAAGGTAATTTTCTTTCAAATTCAGGCATTATTAATCGGCACGTGGAATGACTATGAGGGATACATAAGAGAGCGTGGGAACTGTCATTAAATTCATCTGACTCAACCAACACGCATATATACACACTCTCTCTCTCTACTCTAACACAAATGCAAACCACAGTTATCATTTATCACAACAACTATCTCTTCTTTCTCTCTCTTTCCGCAGATTAATCAATTCCTTCTTCAAAGGGACACATTCAGAAAATGTCGTTTCCGTATCCTCCATGCAGATCAAAATATACTTTACTTTCGTGTCTCCTTCTTTTCATTCCTCTAGTTGTGCTTCCTTCTTCCTCACTAGCCGACCTCTCTTTCAACTTCTATGCCGATTCATGTCCTGGAGCTGAATTCATTGTGAGGAACACCGTTAGATCTGCTTCAACCTCTGATCCGTCAGTCCTTGGGAAGCTCCTCCGTCTCATCTTCCATGACTGTTTCGTCCAGGTAGACTGGGAAAAACATGACTAATTCACTCAACTTTTTATTTACGAAAAAAAGAAATTTTTGTTTGACAGGGTTGCGATGCATCTGTGTTGATTCGAGGGAACGATACAGAGAGAAGCGACCCTGGGAACGCGTCTCTGGGAGGATTCTCTGTGATTGAACAGGCTAAAAATATCCTCGAAATCTTCTGTCCGGCCACAGTCTCTTGCGCCGATATCCTTGTTCTTGCTGCTAGAGACGCTGTTGAAGCTGTAAGATATTGCATTACATTCACAAACTTTATCTACTGTAAAACCCATAAGAGAACCAGCTTCTTCTTCTTATATGAATCCTAGCTTGGAGGACCTGTAGTTGCGATACCGACAGGGAGGAGAGACGGGACGGTGTCAGTGGCAGCAAATGTCAGACCAAACATCATCGATACCGATTTCACAGTTGATAAGATGATCAATGTCTTTTCCTCTAAAGGCTTATCTGTTCAGGATCTTGTCGTCCTCTCAGGAGCACACACTATTGGCACTGCGCACTGCAACACATTTAACAGCAGGTTTAAGAGAGATCCCAGAGGCAATTTCGAACTCATAGACAAATCACTCGATAACTCCTATGCACAAACACTAATGAACAAGTGTTCATTAATGTCACTGGATCCGACGACCACTGTCGTAAACAACGACCCTGAGACGTCGTCGACTTTCGACAATCAGTATTACCGGAATCTGCTGGCCCACAAGGGTCTGTTCCAGACGGATTCGGCTCTCATGGAAAATGATCGGACGAGGAAGATTGTGGAGGTTTTGGCGAATGATGAGCAGAGTTTTTTCCTGAGGTGGAGTGAGTCGTTTGTGAAGATGAGTGTGATGGGTGTGAGAGTTGGTGAAGATGGCGAGATCAGACGCTCTTGTTCTGCCGTTAATTAGAATTAGCCCGAGCAAAGTTATAATGTATTAATTTATTTATGTTCAGCTGCAAAGTCCATAAATAAACTTCATACGACTTTTTCACCTTAAAGTTGTTTTTTTTTTTTTTTTTTTTTTTTTTTTCC
>OVAP01002511.1:0-19227 GCA_900406295.1 Aurinia saxatilis
TGTATTAATATGGCAACGCAAAAAGTTCGTGTATTTTTCTAGCAAATGTGGGAAAGCTCGAGTATTTTTCAGGATTTTTCCCTTAAATATAAAAACCTTTTTGTCGTAAAAAAAGTTTCGTTCCAATGGATCTTTTGGTTACATAGTCACCTCTTGTCCTACCTCTCAGCGGTTCAAACCCACTAGAACACCTACCCTTTTTTTTATTTTTTACTTTTTTCCCTTTTTTCCATTTTTACCCTTACTGATACAACAAATACTCCTCCGAAAGAAAAGATCGACGGCAAGTCTTGTCTCTCTCGCTTTCCGATGGACTCTCTGGTAGCGACCTACGCTTCCTCCGACGAAGAAGAAATAGAAGAACAATCTTTCACTGCGAAAGCCTCTTCTTCATCTTCTCTCTTTTCTGCTCTTCCTCAACCCCAAATACCTAAATCTTCTTCTCCTTTCCTCTCCTCTCTTCCTCCTCCCAAATCCTCGATTGCTCCTCCCTCTTCAATTCCTAAACGTGTTATTCAGATCAGGCTTCCTGTAAACCCTAGACCGACCAATCTTGATGATGATGAAGACGATGAAGAAGAGGAGAAAGCGAGGAAGAAGCGTAAACAGATTGAATCTGCCGCATTACACGATTCGTCTGTCAAATCCTTCTTATCCGCCATGCCTGCACCCAAGAGCTCGCAAACACTCGGTGCTCTTCCTTCTTTGGGATCAGGGTTCGCTCGAAGATCCAATCTTGAAACAGAGACACCTGCAATTGATCTCAAGGAACCACCTACTGATCATGAAACTGCCGGAGTAGATAACCTTTATGCTATATATGAACAAAACCCTGGTAGTAGTAGTAGTGGATATGATGCTTCTGCTTATGGTGGATATGAACAAAACCCTGGTAGTAGTAGTAGTGGATATGATGCTTCTGCTTATGTGGGATATGATGCTAGTAGTTGGAACGGTGGTGGGTATGAGGCGACAACAAGATTGCNTGGGATATGATGCTAGTAGTTGGAACGGTGGTGGGTATGAGGCGACAACAAGATTGCCTGAAGCATTTGTAGCCATGGACAGTGGTGCAAGGAGAGGAGGGAGGCGAGGGAGGAACCAAATGCCAACACAGATAGTTGAGATTAAGCAAGATGAGCTCATGAAGGATAGGCCAAGACCTGATCAGGCAAAAGCTACTGGAATCGCCTTTGGACCTGCCTATCAGGTTTGTTTACCTTCTAAACTCTCTACTCTTGCTTCAGAATCTAGGAAGAACTTAGGATTTCTGTAGACAGTGGATCTCTACAAGTTAATATCTAATATGAACTGCCAATCATCTCTGAGAATGAGTAGGAGTTGCTTTTTTGCTTGTCTTGGTGCACAAACTCCTAGTCAGTATTTATACTTTTGCAGGACGAGAACTACTTGAATCCCAGAGTTGTGAAATGATCAAATTTCAGAAATCCCGAAATTTAACTGGTAAAAAGTTAATGGAATGTGAATGGCGAATTATTTTTCTCTTATAAGAGTAGTGAATTTGTCTCCTATTTGTGGCTGCCATTGTCAAGTTTGAGCTACTTGATTTCATGCCAAACTTGAATTCTTTGTATTGGCTTTTTAATGTTTTCTTCACGTTCATCTTGCAGCCTGCGTCATCTTCATCTAAGGGGAAAGTATCAAAGCTTCACAAGAGAAAGCATCAGATCACTGCGTTATTCATGGACATGAAGCAAAAGGAGTCGGAGTTAGCTGAGAGACGCTCGAGAGGATTGCTCACAAAATCAGAGACACAAGCTAAATATGGATGGTGATTTGCTCGTTTCTCCCAATTTGTGAAATTGGCAACAGATTTCCTTGTAACTCTCACAGTTTGTGTGTAATTTGGTTTATTTTCTCGTGTACTATCCTTCGGAGATCCAAGCTTTGAATGTAATACTCATTTTCATATATGAATCTACTCTCAGCAGAATGCTTTGATTGACCCACAAGCTGGCTATACGCTTTATCGCTTTGAAACTGGTTATCAGATTTAAGCCAGAGCCTGTCCCTGAATACAAAATCAATTCACTACCCCTTTGGGAAGTTATCAAAGACCTGAACTTAATCAATCTATATTATACAGCACTGGTGGTACAAAAACTCATTTGTGTTTGCCAAACTTTCTGAATTACCTATGTAGAAAGTAGGTCTCTCTGCTCTAAAAGTTCTAAAAGATATGCGTAGATTGGCTAAGCTTGTGTCAAGAAGATTTTCCTTTGTTATGAGATCTGCTGTGACCCGATGGTCCACGCTGTCGCCTTTTGGTGTCTGAACGAGGTCTAAGCTGCAGAGGAAAGCAACCATTCAGTATTATATCTAGAAGATAGAACATATCGAATATAAAGTTGTGATCAGGAAGATAGAGGCAATGGGAAAGCTAACAAACCATCTTGATATACTTGAGTTGCTTCAGGATCTCATTTGTTCCCAATTCCTGAAGAAACGAATACAAGATGTACTTTATTTACTTTTTTAATGAATCCGTTTAAAGTGTGCAAATCAGTCTTAAGAATACAAATGACATGCTAGTGGAGAACAATGGAAGCAATTCTACAGTATTTTACACTACTTAGGCTCTGATAGCTACCAACTTTTCACCCTTGAAAGGATTCTTTTTGAGGAAAAGAGGATGTATGTTAGAGTTTCGGACCTGAGGGACGGCACAGTCAGCATGCGATGGATCCCAAAGCACGCAGGAAAAGCATTCCCAGTCTTTGGTCTGTACCTCTGAACGAGGGGCCCTGTTTTTATCCAGTCAAATGAAGTATATTGAGAAATTTATTCTACACCAGAAGGTATAAGGAAAAAGATTTAGGTAAGAAGCTTGATGAAAAAGCGATATATAGCAAGATACATGGAAGGCTAGAAAGAGCATGAGCGAAAAAATGGAATGTGCTAAATTGTTCACATTACCTACGCCACTTTCCGCATATACCTCCATTACTAGCCTCCTCTCTGCATTGAAGCCAATTTACTGTAGCATGTGGTTTCTTACTATTCTTGGTCTTCTTGAAATCCTGCAAAGATAGAAGAATGGGAACTCTCTGAATCCAGCTCACCCTATGGCAACGTAAAATATATGCTTATCCACCAAACTGGGAGCTTACATGCATATATTCTGACTGATTGATTTCCAAGGGTTCACCAATAAAAGAAGTATCACTGCGTTGAGATCAAAATATTTTATATACGTTAATTAAATAAACAAAGGCCCCTCATTTGGTGAGAGGTACAACACTCATTTACCAGTAGAAATCTTTTATCTCACATTAGGCCTCAGAAATTCAAAGAACTGTTGATTGTTGAAGTGCATACCTCATGGTTGGACCTGACCAGTCTGGAACATCCGCTTGAAACTCTTTTCCTATCCGAATTCCTATTACAAGTGGTTCTGTGACTCTCCAGTTCCGTTCCCGTGAAATTCTCCCCTTAGTCTTGGTCTTTGATGACTTCTTTTTCACACAGGATGGACAGAACCAGTCATCAATCTCCGTAGCTTCTTTCATTCGAACACCACAGCAGCTTGTATGATATGCTTCTTCACAATGATCACAAATTAGCATTTTTCCAACAGTTACTGGCTTATCACAATGTTTGCACTGTCTGAAAGGGCTGCTACTACTGTCACTATCTGTCCCAGACGCCCCAGCATCAGAGGAATCACAATTTGTAGCTTCATCTTCCCCAGTTTTACTCGAATCTGAAGCAAGTTCAGAAGTAGAATTTAACGACGAGCAGCTGTCATTTGTTCCATCGGATGAACATGTCACTTTGGTAATTTGGGTATCATCTATAAGTTCTAAAGTACTGCGCACTTGTTCAACATGAGAAATATTATTTGCATACTTCCCACGCACTGGATCATGTCCAGTAGTAAAAGCACCTCTGGATTTCGCTCTGGGCTTCCGGCTATACACTAGAAAGCCATTGACCTGAATACCAATGGATTTCACTCTCTGCTTCCTCCGACCATACGTAAGCAAGACATCTGCTTTATTACCATTTCTCTTGGTTTCCCCAGTATAACTTTCAGTAAAACTGCCATTAGTTTTCACTAACTGTTTGCTTTGGCTGTAAACAGCATGATCACCACTGTTCTTGATTTCCACAGGGTTAAGTCCAGTAAAGGCACCATCAGCTTTAGCTCTCTGCTCCCTTTGGCTATCTGCAGAAGAGTCAGCTTGATCACCACTAATCTTGGTTCCTCCCAAGACATGCTCGCTAACCCTACAACTATTAAATTTGACCCTACTGTTTTTCCTCCTATACACAAGACAGTTATCTAATCGAGTGCCTCTTTTCTTGGTTTCTCCACAGTCATGCTCAGGGAAAAAAGCATCATCAAACCCATCACTCCTTACTGTAGCTTCTTTGGAAATATTACGACTGGATTCTCCTCTCCTTTTCTTTCGGCTATAGACAAGACAGTTGTCAAAGCGATTATTCCTTTTTGCGCTTTTTCCAGGGTTATGTACTGGGACAATAGAGTCATCAAGTGAATGATTCTGTTTCTTGTTGTTTTGTGGGCTACGTTCCGCATTACCCCCAAGTTTCACGCTCGTTTTCCTTCGACTATACACAAGAGAAGTCAAGGCTTTTTCTGATCCCTTACGCATAACAGATTGCTTTTGACAACTTACTTGAAGATTCAGATGTTTTAATTCACCAAGATTCATTGCATCAGAGACTGGAACAGCTTCAAGAAAACTTACTTGAGACTGTTCGGGAAATTTTTGGATCATCTGATAAGTTTCGGTAAGAGACACCCAATCATATGCAGCAAATGGGTCTTGATACTCGGATGCGTTCAACAAACTAGTTTCAAGGGAAGAGGTGAACGAATTTTCCACCAACATGTTTGACTGAGAAGTTCAAAATTGTGTGAAAGCACATTACTTCTCTAAGCACCGATGAATCTGTTAGTCAGCTTCGTCATGTAGTCCCCCTATGGTAAAGTTCTTATGCTTCTGATCTCCTAAATGTCCAAAACAAAACATGGACAGAGTTAATATACAAGAAAACCAAAACCATGACGGAGAAACAATAATTTCTCTTCTGATTACTACTAGATTGGATCAACTTCACAGTACAGAAAATTGTTTTATGCTCACCCCAGTCATTTATCAGGAGCCCAAAAGGGTTGGTCTCCAGATTCTTATGTGTGAATAGTTTTGTGGTATTGCATCCTAAGCCTACACATATTTTTGTGATCATTCTCCAATCTCACATGAGAAAACTAGTTGACGCATCTAATGAAAAAATGCAAAATTTCAACCTTCAATTCTAGCTCAGGATATTTTTGGATGCTATTCAAATCTAAATACAGATTCCAAGCTTAGAAAACCCGAAAGAATCAGATCTAACTTGACCCCATGTACCCTTTTAACTGCTACCACAAGTTTTTTTGATTCAACTATAACCTCTGAAACCCAGGTTCATAAATTGATTCTGCAATTAAGCAAATTTTCTCTTGTATGCTGAAATTGCAGTTCCAATCTAAGCAAACTCTTAAAAATTTCAATCTTTTAGTCATCTATAGCCTGAAAAATTCACAACAAAGCATACCTGGTTCCTGTGAAACCCTAGAACACAATCAATGGGCACAAAACCATGGGAGACTAAACACCAAAAATTGGATTCCAGTAATGCAAAAACGTCACAAATCACAATCAAATCCAGTACAAAACAACAAGGATACAATGAGGGAGATACACAATTCGTCAGAGAAGAACACAAAAGCAATTGCATTAACCTGATGACCACGAAGAGACGAGCACAAATCCTCCTCTGAGTTATGGCGTTCGCCTGCACTTTGCCACACTCCTCTCTCTCTCTCTAAATTCTAAACTTTCTTTCTTTCGCTCTCTCTCTCTCTCTCTCTCTCTCTCTCACTGCCAAAACAACTTTCTTTGGTTTTCCTGTGGACTCTCTGCATAAATAGCTTCAAAATCTGATTTATAGTTTTAACCGCTCTGGTTTTTGTCTTGTGTAAAAAGGGTCTTTGTTTTTAGTTTCTTGCATTCTAAACCCTCAATCTAGACATAAAATTCACCGATTTCAATGTTAAGAAGAGCAATTAACAATCTCTCTTTATCTTGCATTTACATATACACACATACATAGTTCAAAGCTTACATGTGTCCTTGGACTTGTTAAATTCCAAGAGGATCAAACAAACAATACAAAACTACATCTGATTCTGCAACATGTATTAGATATCTCCAACAAACTCACATCTCTCTGCAATGGGAACATTCAATATAGAATCCTCTCCGAGTACACAACAAGACTTGCCTAAATGCATATGCTTCAGGTCTTCCTTTACTGCTTCAGAGTCCTCCCCCCATCTGGTCTCTTTGTCTTCCACAAATTGCTTTAAGCTCATCTCATTGCTTAGGCTCGTCAAGTTGCCTAAACTCGGCAATGACTAAGATGCGACAATTTAAGAATGTGCCTACTAATGACAATGGTCTGGCAAAGCTAAAGTGAAGCGAGCTCGCAAATCATGATTTTAACTTCTGTTTTTCGCTAACACCCAAGAGTTAAACTATGCAACTTGTCTTTTATTCTGCAGATGAAGGAAGAAAAGAGACACTTGCCTACTGAGTGAAGCAGTCTGGTTTGCGAAATACTGAAATTGATTTATCTCGATCTTGCTCTCATTTATTTTTAAAGAATGCCTTAGGTTGTTAAGAGCAAAAAAATTTGGATATCTTAGACCCAATCTTTTAACTCCTTGATGTCAGATTTTGTTCCACCATTTGCTGACCTGACAAGAGAATTGTAAGCATATCAATATTGATAAGGATGTTAAATGAGGAGTTTCATTAGCTATTTAAATGAGGATGTTATAACCTAACACATTCAACTTTGGATGCTTGATTCCTATAGCATTTGCAAACAGATGCTCCTCTCCGAGATAACTTCTTTGCATAATCCAACATTTATGAGTGAAGGCCCTTCATGGTTCTGCTAACACCTGAGGTAGCTACTGGTACATTATGCAGCAGTTAGAGCACTGTTCACCAACCAATCCAATATGTTTTATAGGAAAACTAGAGACAAACATTAGAACTTGGAGACTAGGAAAGCAACTTTCGGACGTCCACTGCTCCTCCTGAGAGTCTAAAACATTGAACTTTACTTTCATCTTCCACCGAGATACATTTGTCTTCTTCTAGTGTTTCTCCATCCAGATCTCTCTAACTACTTTTGCACATGCTTGTGTTGCCTACGCCGAGGAAAAATGCCAAAAGTATCTAGCATTGACTCTTCAAGTTCTACCCAAAAAATAATGTAAGACGTCAAAACCACAAAAGGCAAGAAGAATCTGCACAAAGCCATTGCCAATACCTTTTGAGTGCATAAACAAGGAACCCTGAGCTTGTATGTATACTGAAACAAAGTGTTCCAGTTACAAGAAGAACATAAGCTTAATACATAAAGAACAATATTAAGACGGCACCATACGCTGCTTAAGGAGTGTTAAAAGTAGATATCTCAACTTCGCTCAAGGCTTTTATCAGCACAAACGGAAAAAAATTGCGTGTCTTCAACATAAAGCATAAGAGGAAAAGAAACTAATACATCCTAGCTGCGGAATGCAGAAGCAAGATACCTGCTTTAAATGTACTGCTCAGTTTCTTATATGAGTCTACTCTCAGCATAATGCTTTGACTCACAAGCTGTTTATAGGATTTAACCGGGCTTTGAAACTGATTCTCAGATTTAACTCAGCACCTGTCGCTGATTACAAAAATCTACTCACTAGTTGTGCTTTACGAAGCTAAAAAAGACCTGAACCTAATAATCAAACTCCTATAGAGCAGCTCAATATATTGAAGTTTTGCAAGCAGTACAAAACTCAGAGGCGTTTGAGGAAATTTATTACCTTTTATAGTTTCTAGGGGTCTCTGATCCAGAGCATATGTAGCTTGTGTCTATGAAGATATTCCTTTGATCCTAGCTTTTGCCTTTTGGCGTCTGAAAAAGGTCTAAGCTGCATTGGAAAGCTACCATTCAGTTTTAGATCATTGAAGATAGAAAAGACCAAATAGAGTGTTGTGATTAGGGAAGAAGAAGGAGGCAACAAACCATGTAGGTGTTTCTTTCAGGATCTTATATGTTGGCAGTTACTGAGGAAACAAACACATGAAAGATATTGTATTAACAAGAGTCAAAGAAGTAGTGTGTAGAGATGTGGTCATAAAACCCAAATGTCAGGTTTATGGAGAAAGATGAAGCAAGACAATGGGATTTGTATAATTACGAAATACAGTCATAGGATTTGGCCGATACTGTGAATGTCAACCAAATCAAGGAAAAAACCTAACATATTGGTGATATTGGTTTACCAGTAGACATGTTTGATTTCGCAATAGGACTATTGATAGTTGGAGTTACATACCTCATTGAGTAGATGGGCAGTAGAGAAGCGCCGAGCACAGGCCAGAAGCGGTGGAGGGTTCTACTTGTATAGAGAAGGGAAAGTGAATAGAGATAAGAAAGGGAAAACAAGTGTAGCTAATAATGAAATAAAGAAAAGATAAAAGAATAATTGGTATTCACATTTTCATTCATAACACATACCATTTCTCCAACTCTACTAACATGGTCAACTAACTATTATAGAAAAAGCTGATTGTAAAGTAATTAGAGTAAACGATACTGTCAAAGGCGATTAATGGAGTAATATTTTTTAATACCCATTCTTAGTAGTAGGGACAAGAATAACAATCGACAAAGGATTAATTAAGCATATAGCAGCTGGCTACTTGTAATCATCTGCTTGCAACACACCAAATTCATATTTTCTTCATCTGCTAATTTCTTCCATCGGACACTGTGGCAGCTATGCCAGAATCGTCGGAAGCAGATCGTCGATTCGCCCATCTCAGGGGAGTTCAGTGGCGTGTTAATCTCGGAGTTCTTCCTTCTCGGGATTCTTCCATCGATGAATTTCGTAGAGCAACAGCCAATTCTCGCCGAAGGTAAACTTTCTGATTCTTGTATCGTAGAATCTTATTTTAGTGATTGAAAATGAATCATTAATAAATGGTTCCTGTGTGCAATGCAGATATGCTCTTCTCAGGAAGAAGCTGTTGACAAATCCACATGCACTCAAAGGCGAAACAACTTGTCTTAATCTTTGCATCGATAACCCTTTGTCACAAAATCCCAGTAAGTTTGCTATTTCGCACTAAATTTTGTCTTTAGAGTTCCCTTCCCCATATGCTCTTCTTGCTTAATGTCAGGTCTTTATGAAACTAAAATTTCAGCTTTTCTGCTCTATGTATGTGATCCTTTCGAGTAGATCATGTTTATAATAATTTCTATGCAGATAGCACATGGGGTCAATTCTTTCATAATGCTGAGTTGTACAAAACCCTTGACCAAGACTTATCCAGGTTATATCCAGAACTCTGGTGCTTTTTTCAAGCACCTGGATGCCAAGGCATGCTAAGACGCATTCTCTTCTTGTGGTGCCTTAAGCATCCCCACTGTGGCTATAGGCAAGGTATCTCCCTTTGTTGTAACGCTGACCTGCAGTTTCTTGGTCCTTGTACCCCTTTTTGTTTCTTGCTCAATAAACAAGATTAAAGGATTATAAAAACAGGAATTACTCTAAGACTTCAATTATATCGTCTCATTCTTTGCATTGCTTTGCAGGAATGCACGAGCTTTTGGCACCTCTCCTTTATGTACTTCATGTTGATGTCAAGCGTCTTTCTCAAGTGCGTAAAAACTACGAAGATTATTTTACTGACAAATTTGATAGTTTATCTTCTGAGGAAAGAGATATCACCTACACATTTGGTTTCAACAAGTTTCTGGACTCCATGGATGATGATAATGAATCCCAGGAATATTCAAAGAAGATAAAAAGTCTAGAAGAGCTTGATCCTGAAGTTCAGTCAATTGTGATGTTGAGTGATTCTTATGGGGCAGAAAGTGAACTTGGGAGTGTCCTGTCTGAAAAATTCATGGAACATGATGCTTACTGTATGTTTGATGCTTTAATGAATGGGGTTCATGGTTGTGTGGCCATGGCTGGCTTTTTTGGTTACTCCCCAGCCAGTGGATCACACACTGGGTTACCTCCAGTTCTTGAAGCGTGTACTGCTTTTTATCGTCTTTTGGCTGTTGTTGATTCATCTCTGCACAGCCATCTGGTTGAACTTGGAGTTGAACCCCAGTACTTTGGTCTTCGCTGGTTAAGGGTTCTGTTCGGAAGAGAATTTTTGCTTCAGGATCTCCTGTTAGTGTGGGACGAGATATTTTCAGCAAATAATAGTGCATCAACGATTACAGACGATGCTGATGACAGAAACCACAGCTTCAGAATCTTTGATTGTCCTCGGGGAATCTTAATTTCTGGAATGGCTGTTTCAATGATTGTATATTTAAGATCCTCCTTGCTTTCTACCGAAAATGCGACATCGTGTCTACAGAGACTGTTAAATTTTCCTGAGAACATTGACATGAACAAGATTATACAGAAGGCCAAGTCGTTACAATCTTTGGTTTTGGATGCTGATGTGCGATCAGCTCTGTCAAGTAATGGTGTCTTCAACCAGAGCAGTTCTGTACCTGAAAGAACTAAAAGCTTTCCATCTCGCACAACCTCGCCTAAATCTCCTTTAAGTATCACACCTGAAAGCTATTGGGAAGAGAAGTGGAGAGTCCTACACAAAGCCGAAGAAGAAGAAGAAGGAAGGCAAAGTGGCTTGGAGAAACAGAGTCTTCCTATACAGAAGAAAAATAGGTGGTTGATGATGAAAAATCTTTTCAGAGCAGTAACTGATCTATCACATTATAAGACACGAAATGTTCTTGAAGATTTGTCTCAGCAGCTCAATCCCAACTCAGAAGAAGCTAATGCGGGCAATAATTTGATAGATGTCGATCGTCCCTTGACAGCGAACAAGGAGAGCAGTCATCCTCAAGAAACTGAAGAAGGCGTTATGGATTTCCATTCTGCAGATGAAGCGAGTATAATAAGTGGAAATGCACCTAGTGAGGACAATTCAATTGTTTCCTCAGACACAGCCAGTATTGTCAGAGATGCAAACTACCTTGAAATCGATTCAGATAGCAGGACTGGGTTAACTTTGTTTCCTGATGGAAACGATAAAATCATAGAATCACCCAGTGAAGAGAACTCATCCGTCTCCTCTGATCCAACCTATCCTCCAAGAGATTCAAATTGCATTGGAAATGATTTAGATTGCAGTAATGATTCAAATTCGCTTACTGAAGAAAAACATAAAGGTCAACAAACCATCGTAGATTCACCGCTTCACATATCTCCGGAGTATCCAGTGAATCAGTCTAACAAAGACGATGCTATAAATAAATCTGCGGGCATTACTAAGGTGCACAAGCTTATACCAGTGATAGTCCAGTGGGTTTGGAAGTTTGGGCGCAATTTATCCAGCGAGGAGACTTCTGATAAAAACGCTTCTGATGCCACAAAATCCAATGGTATCGAAAGTACCAAGAATCAAGTATGTTGCTATTCTGAGCTCCACCCCCAAGCTTCATCTTCTGGCAGAAATGGAGTCTCAGATCAGAATCTGATGAAGACTCTGAAGAACCTTGGCCAATCCATGCTCAAACACATTCAGGTAACTTCAGTTCTTACTGTAATAAGATATTTCACCATTTCCTTGAGAGCTCTTTTCCACCTTAAAAGCTCAAATGTTCTGCCCTTTTATCTTATTTCAGGTAATCGAGTTGGTTTTCCAACAAGAACCTGGTCTTGTTCAAGCAGGATTGATAGGAAACTTAGCTAGAACCAATTTGATCGAAAAGGGACAAGTTACAGCCACAAAAGCACTTAAAGAGCTTCGGAAAATTAGCAACTTGTTGTCGGAGATGTGAGATGAAACGGAAAAGACCCTTCTCTCAATTCTTTGTAGTCAGCTATGTACCCTTTGTACATACATATTGTAATGTATTACGTTCAGAGTAGAAATAAAGAGGAAGGTTATTCTTTTCAACTTCAGTGTGGTTATGTCTGAACATTAGAGGAGGGTTCAGTTTCACCAACTGGTGTTTGATTTTGGTGTTAGTTATGAGCGAGATGATCAACTTCTTTATATTATCTAAGACTAATCCTGAGTTCGTATAAAGAAAAACATTCATTCAAAATAAGTAATGATTTTGTATCATACGAAAGATTTGGGGGGCGTTTGTATATATATATGTACATATACTTTGCATGGAGTTTTTTTAAGCTGTTATTTAAGGGTATGGGTATGGCTATATATTCATATTAGAGTCACAAGAAGCTAAAAAATTGTTCACGGAATAACTGAGTTAAATACTAAATCTTTTCGTACATTGATTCACACACGAGAGAAGAAGCCTAGATTAGAAGCAAAAACACCTGTTCGAGTTCTTGTGCTGACAAAAGATCTTTGACTATTACACATCTAATCTACGTTGTTGAAGCCAGGAAATAGCGAAGTTATGAATCCAAAAACAATCATCTGAATCTCCTTCACAATCCCCCACCACAGGTTCCCTGCTTCAGGACCAACCACATTCTCATTCTCGTTTGCATTGGCCCGGTTCTCTACTACGTTTTCTTCCCTACCTTGCCCCTCTGTACATCATATACATAAGAGTCTGTTATCTTATAGAAATGACTTTTGCGTAGATATAAGCAGTTATTATATATGACAGCATCAACACAATGAGAGACGGAGAAGGAGAGTTATCACAAGTAGAGAATAAGAGACCAAGTTCCGTCCTAATTATGCATACCAGGGACATCATTGTGATTTAGATTTAGTGGTCTTCCAGCTGCTGCTGGATCATTATCTGGTCGAACAACATGCCTTTGAGGCCGAGGAGGTGGAGCTGCTGCTCTATGCATGACTCTTGAAAGCCATTGCACAAATGGTTTTAGAGCGCCAGTTTGGAATCTGTCAAAATTAATCACGAGTAGTGTATTGACTTCAAAAACCTTTTTCACCATAGATCTGTGGTCACACTCAAGTGAAATTCAGCATTTAGACTCACAGGTAAATCATGGTTGCGCAAAACACGAGAACAGCAAGCCTTTGTCTTGATCCATCTTGGTTGAACAAAAAGACGACAGCAGCAAGCTTGAGTATGAGGAAAATGTCGAGCTGAAACGCGATCTCAAACCTCCATTCAACAACTTGCCTCTGCTGAGCAGGTTGCTGTTGTTGCTGCAGCTGCTGGTGTTGGTGTAGCTGTCCGTTACCTTCTGCCCTAGTCTCCACTTCATGTCTTGGCCATAGATTGAGAAAATAATCATTACGAACACGTAAAATATTTGTTGGTTCAGTACTAACAAAGAAACCAAATGGCAAACAAAAACCCAAGCATGCCCTGACTAAACTCATAAGCCTAGACATTATTATGTAAGAACCATTGACCTGAAACTAGTTGTGGTAAAGTGAGGTTTTGTAAGAAACATACGTGGGGAGATTGTAAGAAAGGGGAAGAAGATGGTTAGATGGGAGAAGCGCATAGAGTCCGGCTCCACGATTCCTCACATGTTCCTCGTACTGGTAATAAATGGGGACGTCGCCATGTGCATAATAAGCTCGAAACTCAGAAGACGCTTGACCCTGACACAAAACCAAATCGAACAAGTTGGTCTGAAATTAGAATCTGTAATTCGAAAACCCTGATCTGAAAAATGAGATACAGACCTTGTTGGATTTGGATTGGTGGGAGTGTGATGTTGAGGAGGAACTGGAAAGCTTTGCAAATTCCTCCGCCATTCTCAAAAAAAGGATCAACCAGTACCACTCTCGCTCTCTCTCTCTCTTCTTCTTCTTCTTCAGCAGCGTCAGCTCTCCAATAGAACAAGGCCATATCACAGTCCACGTGGCATTTTCTTAATGAACCAACCCCTCATCTTTCTATTTGTTCAATGAATTGCAATTTCGATGGCGAAGAGTCTCCGGCGAAGAGGCGGACGGAGTTGGCGACGGTCGTCGTGGCGTACCATTAATGGAACAAAATTCTGGGTAAAGTCTGAATACAACTCAATTCTGAAAGAACCCATTGTGCCATTTAGTTAAGGGCTACACAAACATTTGAATCTTTTATTGCTACTGTCAAGTCAAATGTGAAATACTTCCCACATTAGTAATTCTCTATGTAACTCAAATGACATCTGCAGTCTGCATTATCTAACTTCTTACCAGTCCTTGTTCTTCTTTTTTTTGGTCAAATCAAGTCCATGTTCTTCTTTTGCTAGTGGAGCTCAATTCCTGGTTTATACACTGCTTTTCTTATGCAACACACATGTCAAACCTACATATTATCTTCTAAATCTACATGTTTCAAATGCTAATGCTATAGTTTATCCACTCGTGTGATCCATGATAAAGTATACAAGGAGGATTGACTTTTAACTTTGTTTATGTCACTTGCACTTTCTTTATTCATCCACATACTTGCTTTGAAACTTTCATTGTCAACTAATCATAACAATTACTTCTTTCCTTTTAAACTAGTATTAAGTATCCCCACTTGAAAATTTTGTCAACTCACAAAAACTCTCCTTCGAGTATTTGATTTCAAGAGATAGTGCTTCACCATCAGCCAACATGGCTATATAATAATCTTTAGAATCAAACGTATTGGAGAAACAACACTAGATTTGCATAAGCATTGCAGAAGATGATGGTATTGAGTTTTATATGAGAAAGTTCTGATCAACAACTCTCGTCACTTATGGCGCGTTACGACTTGGTTTCTTTCGCAAGCTCCTTCGCTCTTCTTATTCTTCTTGTTTGTGCTCAAGACCAGTCAGGTACACAAACTCTTGCAATTGTATAAGGATATATGGCTGTGCTTTTAAGACTTACGTGTGTTTGTATCACAGGTTTTGTCAGTATAGACTGTGGTATACCTGAGGATTCAAGCTATAACGATGAAACAACAGACATAAAGTACGTCTCAGATGCTGCATTTGTCGAGTCCGGGACAATTCATAACATTGATCCTTCGTTTCAGACAACTTCTCTCGAAAAACAGTTCCAAAACGTTAGGAGTTTTCCTCAAGGTAAGCGAAATTGTTACGATGTGCAGCCTCCACGGGGAAAAGGCTTCAAGTATTTGATCAGAACCCGTTTTATGTATGGTAACTACGATAGTCTAGGGAAAGCACCTGAATTTGACCTTTATCTTGGGGTCAATCCGTGGGATTCTGTAAAAATAGATAATGCAACTATGATAGTTACCAAAGAGATCATCCACACTCTTCGTTCAGATCATGTTCATGTGTGTCTTGTTGACACAGACAAAGGAACTCCTTTCCTGTCTGTGTTAGAACTCAGGCTCCTGAAGAGTGATACATACGAAGCTCCTTATGATTCTCTTATGCTGTACCGAAGATGGGATATTGGGGCCCTCGGAGATCTTCCTGTCAGGTTATTATGAGTACTGCTATATTAATCTTGTGCCTCGCTTCTGTTCTAAATTACGTTTTCTCAGGTACAAAGATGATGTGTATGACCGTATATGGATGCCTCTAAAGTTTTCGAATCATAGAGTTTTCAGTACAAACCTCACAATTGATTCAAATATTAACAATGGATTCCAGCCTGCTCGTGTCATCATGAACACTGCTTCAACACCTTTGAACGCAAGCTTAGACATAAGCCTGGTATGGGAACCAGTTAATCCTTTGTGGAAGTTCTATGTGTACATGCATTTTGCTGAAGTTCAAGAGATACCAAGCAACGAGACGAGAGAATTTTCGGTGATTTGGAATGATAACACTAAACTGTATGATAGCTTTACCCCTGCCTTCTTGTATACAGACACACTCTACACTCAGAATCCTGTCACCGGACCAAAACACGACTTTGGTCTCAAACGAACTGCTAAATCTACGCTTCCACCCATCATTAATGCCATTGAAACGTACCGTGTCAACGAGTTTCTTCAGTTATCTACTGATCAACAAGATGGTATGGTTTCATTTTCTGAAACAAACTGTAACCCCTTTTCATCATTAATTTACAGGATCCTTATCCATGTTTGGTCTGACTTCTAGTTGATGCAATTATGCTGATAAAGTCCAAGTATGGAGTGAAAAAGAACTGGCTTGGAGATCCTTGTGCCCCTGTAGACTATCCATGGAAGGATATTCAATGCAGCTATGTCGATCACGAGTCTCCCAGAATCATTTCTGTGTACGCATTTCAACAAATGCTTGTATATTCTGTTGCATTCTCCATCTCCCGTTCTCACCAGACTTGTTTGATCTGCAGGAATTTATGCTCAAGTGGCTTGACTGGCCAGATTGATCCAGCCTTCTCTAACCTTACATCCCTACAGAAACTGTCTATACTCTTGATTTGATAATCTTTAGTACAGAAAGTTGTGAACTTTTTAACTGATGCAACCAAAATTTTATTTCAGGGACTTATCAAACAACAGTTTAACAGGAAAAGTTCCTGATTTCCTCGCCAATTTACACAATTTGACCGAGTTGTAAGTCGTAGTCATTGAAATTGTAGATACATAAACTATGAAATCTATATATGACTTGGAGAATTCGTATTGATTTCACATGCATGCCTGCAGAAACTTGGAAGGCAACAAGCTAACGGGTGGGCTCCCGGTGAAACTACTAGAGAGATCGAAGAGTGGATCGCTTTCACTGAGGTTGGTTCATAATTATCGGTGGATTTTAGATGTATTGCAGATGCTCTGTAACCAATTATATCTAAGTTTTGGCCAATTGGGTTCATGTTTTCATATTTTCTCTGCATTTTGATTGTAAGAGTTGGCGGGAATCCGGACCTCTGCGTGTCTGCTTCATGTCAAATTCCGGATTTGAAGACAAAAAAGAATGTATATATTATTCCATTAGTAGCATCTGTCGCGGGAGTGTGTGGTCTTGTAATAGCAATAGTTTTGTTCGTGCTGTACAAGAAAAGACATCATAGCGGTATGAACATATCCTAAATTTCTTGTTCTTCAATTCCTAGAATTACTTGTATGGAAACTTCTCAAGTGATCTTTACAGGAGGCTCTGGTGGTGTCGGGACTGGGCCATTAGATACAACAAAGCGATACTACAGATACTCAGAAGTTGTGAAAGTTACAAACAATTTTGAGAGAGTTCTTGGACAGGGAGGTTTTGGAAAGGTATATCATGGTGTCTTAAATGACGATCAAGTCGCTGTCAAGATCCTTTCTGAATCTTCGGCTCAAGGTTACAAAGAGTTCAGAGCAGAGGTCAGTTTCTTATATACTTTCTAAGCTCCAGTCTTTCTAAAGTGAATAATGGAGAATTTGGGAATATGCATCCACTTGTTTATCAATAGGTCGAACTTCTCCTGAGAGTTCATCACAAGAACCTAACTGCTCTTATTGGATACTGCAACGAAGGCAAGAATATGGCGCTTATCTACGAGTTTATGGCTAATGGAACCTTAGGAGACTATTTGTCAGGTCAGTCTCTATTCTACTTGAGTTTCGCAACTGAGTCTTTTGCTGCTATAGCCAGAGAGGAAACTAAACTTATTTTTTGGTTTCTTTTCTCATCAAGGGAAGAAATCTTATGCCTTGAGTTGGGAGGAGAGGTTACAAATATCACTAGATGCGGCACAAGGTTTGTGATTAAATGAGGTCGAAAATGCATACCCTATAAGGAAGGAAAAAATTAAATGAATTCTTTTGTGTTTGTTTGGAACACAGGGCTTGAGTATCTTCACAATGGCTGCAAGCCTCCCATCGTACAAAGAGATGTGAAGCCGGCTAATATTCTAATCAACGAGAAGCTCCAGGCGAAGATTGCTGACTTTGGGTTATCTAGAAGCGTTGCACTGGAAGGCAATAACCAGGATACAACCGCGGTTGCTGGAACCATCGGTTATCTCGACCCCGAGTAAGTAAAAAGCTTCTTCTATTATGTTCTGGTATTTGCAGTTACGGTTTCTGAGGCATTGTTTTACAAAATGAAGGTACCATTCGACGCAGAAATTAAGCGAGAAGAGTGATGTTTACAGCTTTGGGGTGGTTCTTCTAGAGGTTGTCACGGGCCAGCCGGTGATTGCACGTTCAAGAACAACAGCAGAGAACATACACATAAGTGACCGGGTGGAGTTGCTTCTGTCCACAGGAGATATCAGAGGCATTGTGGATCCAAAGCTAGGAGAGAGATTTGATGCTGGTTCGGCGTGGAAGATCAGTGAAGTAGCAATGGCGTGTGTGTCTCCTAGTTCAAGAAATAGACCGACAATGAGTCAGGTGGTGGCCGAGCTGAAAGAGAGTGTAAGCAGAGCAAGAGTCGGTGGTGGTTCCAGCGCCAGTAGTGTTACAGAGCCCGCTATGACGAGTTATGACTCGAAAATGGCTCCTCAGGCAAGGTAGACGAATGGTTGAATCTAAATGTGTCCAGAAAGTGGAAAGTTGTGTGATGAAGAGAACAAGGTTGAGTTGTATTTACTTTATAAGATAATTGGAGTGTAAAAGAAATTTCATGTTCAAAGGTGTTGGTCATTCTCTCTTCTCTCCCCCGTTTGGTCAATCAGAGATTGAATATTGTGAAACAACCAATTGAAAGATAAGTTTGATCAGATTATGTCTTACATATTTTGTGATGGACTGATATAACCGGTCGGATTGTTCGGTTCGTGTCAATCCGACCGAGAAGATGGATTAGTCGGATTTTCCTTAATTAAACAGAAAAACAATTCACAAACCATCAAGGGAAGGAGAATAAGGAATATCGTTTGATTTTCGAACATATTTCCAGGGTTAATGTATATCAAGAAGCTGCGCTCTTTCTGCTAGTCTTGACAAAGTTCATGGGATTCGATTTCTACAATCACAGCTCATCAAAAAAGGAAAGAAAGAGATGCTCGATGGAGAAATTAGTGGATCAAAAATGTAAGATTTGCAGGTTAACAGGGGAATTAGTTCAGATCAATCAACATTTATTTCGAGATTTTCGGGCCCATATATATGAGACTGTATATCGACCACGGTACTCACAATCTTTTGCTTCTTTCCTACTACCATTTCTCTGGTTTCTGAAGCGACAGACAGTGAGAATTGTTGGGTGGTGGTTTCATTGGGTATATTGGTTTTTGGTTGTATTAGTGGGGCAAAGATCAAACTCTGGTTCTGGTATCATGTCTCAAACAGGTGTTATGGCTGGGCAGAATCCAATAAAGAGATGTGCTGTGGTGAAGA